>JAODAL010014288.1:0-88029 GCA_025379985.1 Phyllomedusa bahiana | reverse complement strand
AAACGAGGCAGCGATGGTCACTTAGTTTCATCCATTTTCAATTATTGCAAAAAACATTTCTTCCCTTCTCACCAAGTCTTGCCTATTGCCCTGTAGTCCTCCCAGCCTTGTGCTGTCTACAATTTTGGTCGCTGGTATCCTTCCCCCCTTTAACCCGGGCCTGAAAAGTAGTTAATGACCAGAAAATTTTTTTTTTTTTTGCCCTTGCGTTTCAACAGTTGAACTTTTTTATTTTTTCAATGCGCATTGTCGGGGCCCCATGTTTTATTCGAGAAAAATTTGTCCTTTAGGGGGAATTTTTAAGTTCACTTAAAAATAATTGCAGAATTTTTTTAATTGTTTTTTTTTTTACAGCATTATTTTTTAACTTAAAAACTTGTTAGTTTAAATTTACAGGCATTCGGTGTGGTATACTAATATGTTAGGGGTTTTTTTGTGTAATGTAGACAAAATAATTTTTTATTAATATTTGTTTTTATTATTTTTTTATTTTTTCTTTTACACTTATTTTATTTTTTTTTTTTTTTTTAATCCCCTGGGAGACCGTTTACATTTTTTTTTTTTTTTTTTTTTAAAAACATTTAGTAATGTTTGCATTTTATATAGCTAAAAAATTATAATCTGGTCGTCGACACGGGCTTATCTGAGCAGCACCGTGTGTCCTGGTCACTGGTTCATACCAGACCTTGGGGCCCATCTGGGCCCCCCGGGCTAAATGTGAGCGTTCCCTGGCTCTCCCGGGTCACCGGGGTTTTCCTTCCCCCGACAGAGCAGGGGAAACTTTTTGATTGCGCTGCATTTAAACACCGCTGAAAATAAAGGGTTAAAGCCACGGTTGCTTGCGGGAGATGCTCGGGATCGGGGCGTGTGTCTGGGCGCCGAAACCCCAAAAGACGTAGTGCGCGAACGCCCCGCACCGCTGCCCAAAAAAAACGTGGGGTCTTAAGGGGTTAAACAGCTCTTTGGTCTTGGCCATGGTGAAGAGGTTGAAGTGCGATTGTCTTTTATACATGTAACAAACTTCAAACAGGTGCAATGATTGCAGGTAATGAGTGCAGAGTAAGATGGCTGCTAAATGTAAAACTAACAGGTCTGTGAGGGCCAGAATTCTTGCTGGTTGCTAAGTGATCACATGCTTATTTCATGCAATAAAATGACAATTCATTATTTCAAAAGCATACAATGATTTTCTGTTTTTTTTTTTTTAGATTCCATCTGTCATAGTTGAAGTGCACCTACAATAAAAATTATATACCTCTCCATTCCTTGTAGGTGGTGGGAAAACTGGCAAAATCAAGTGTTTCAAATACTTATTTTCCCCACTGTATACTGATCACTGCTCTAGAACGCCAAACTGGAAAGTGCGAGTCTAAAGAGGCTGGGGCTTTGTGAAACAACCCCCTTAAAAAGGGGGTTGTTCACTAAAAGGATTGTTTTTTTATATTAAAGTTTTTCAAAATAAGTACTTTGAAATATATATCCTTTAAACATGCTACCTTTTCTGGATATCGCCTCTTAGGGCTGCATCACTCCTCGGGGCGCTAGAGTACAGACCTGTTCGTCTTCTGATAGGCGCCAACACTGGTTCTATGTACAGACCTGGTTTTCTACTGCAGCCTGTGAGTCATGAACCGCCCCTGAATTCAAAAAGAAACCAAGAAAAAAACGATGAAGTAAATGAAACAATGTAGTGAGACAACCCCCTTTAAGTTTGTAACTAACATTTACAAATAAGGAGTAGTTCAAAGGGCATAAATTATTTTGCAACCCACTGTATCCGCATTTAAGTATTTAGGTTATTCTTACACCAATACACGGCTTGGCTTCAGTTTACCGACATTGAAATGTGTGTGCTCATACTGTATATGGATGTCAAAAGTGCTTTTTTGTTAGTTTAGCCCTGCTGTCAACTATACTTCTAGTGGGATAGGAATTGTGGTGGATAAAAGTATGGATATGCCCTTTTGTTCAAGTACCGACAAACATAATACATACATTTGGTTTTTCATTTTAATGAGACCTGTTTCTCATAAGTGGTCTGTAATATTCCATGGAAAATACTCGCATTGCTTTATTTTGTTTTCTATTTAACTATGTTAACACTCAGCAATCACAAAACAAGTATCCTATTTACAATACATCTGTAGGCGTTTTGACAAATGTGAAACCTTTGAAATTATACACACATTTTGATAAAAGTATTTTAACATAAAAAGACAGACATATACAAGATTTGCAAATCTCTTATGAAAATGTCTTTACATAATGATTTCAGTGCACCACTGACAAGCTGTGCAAAGAAACAAAATACAATAATAAAATGTGCATAAAAAGTTTAAAGTTTTCTATAAACAAATACAGAAAGAGTTAGTACAACTTATACAGGTCATGGAAAAGAGTTAACAAATAAATGCACTTAATATTTTATTTACACGAGGTAATATACCTTGGGCTTTTTAACCATTCAGAGTTCAGAAAACTGCTCAGTTAGCAAGTAATTCCAGAAATGATGGCTTTGAGAGGTTACACAAATTTAAAGCACAATGCAATCTTGTAAAACCAGAATGGCACAGAGTTCCATGGCATGTCTATACCAGTATAATTTTTCAGCAATGTGTGTACAATCATTTTTTGCCAGCCTGAATATTGTACATGTAAAAGTATACAACTATATAAAAAGTGGGTTCAAAATTTCATTTTAGATTCCAGAATGTATTCATATTTGATTAGCGCACAGCTGTATATACAAATGTAAAAAATACACATTTTAAAACTATTAAAATGATGTTGCAACAAATATATTCTAGTGGATGCAAGTGATATATTACTATGCAAAGTCAGAATTTGGCATTGGTTTGTGAATTGGTCCTGCATTTAGATCTACATATGTAGACCACAATGTTTCATTAATGCTGGTTTTTAGGAACTACAAACTAGGGGACCACAAATTTGCTCTTTCCTAGGAGAAATAAGAAAAAAACTAATCTACTAATGTAGCAAAAATTCTTTCCATTCGTAGTACTGTTACCAATGTGAGATCTTCTGCATTGGTCGAATAAAAGGAAAGAAATTAGAAATATGAACATGAGCATTTTAGATAATTGTTCTCCTCCTCTCTCCCCTCACCCACTCACCCCGCCAAAACAAACACATCATGAAATGGCACTTCTACGTTTTTTTCTTCCTTTGTATGGTATTACAATAATAACAAAAAAACATTGGCCAGCCTTATTGGCTCAAACCAGTGATACTACGTTCTCACTTAAGTTTACGATTTAAGTTAATCGTAATCAGAATAACAATTATACCCTTATTTTACCGTTTTAAGAATAAAAAGAGAGAGTTTAGCTAACTCTTATTTTAACAAGATCAGGGTCAGGACATAACGTACTGTGTATTAACTAAAGAAAATAAAATTCCTATTGTCATGATCTGAATTATAGCAATATCAATAGATGTTTTTTTTCTCTTTTTAAAAAAAGTATCAAAACGTAAAATTTTCTTATAGTATGCAAATATTAAAGCAAATCTTTCAGGCCTCCTAGACTCCCCCATTTTAGCTCCTGCATAAGTAAGGTACTGTTTTCACTGTGTCTGAGCTTTACATTTGGTGTGCATACAGGGAAAAGCACCAAGCTTATACATTAAAACATATCCTTAGGGCATAATCCAACTGAAAGGGGCAAAGGGTAGCTTACTTGGCCTCGCATCAAGGATGTTTGTGGCAATATACACATGTTCCATTGTACAGAAAATACATAAAAGCTCAGAATACTGCATCTTCCTATAAAGTATTTTTCCCCCTTCTTTTAAACTGAATCCAATAGGCAATATATGAATATACAATGCTGTGTGTCAAAGCCTTTAATTGGAGGTATACATTAGAGAGATTAGTTTTCATTAAAAGTTCTAAAATCGCTGCATGTGGACAAAGGAGGACTCTAAGGGCTATGTTCACACGCTTATTTCGGGGCGTATTTACAGACGTATTTACGTCCGCAAATACGTCCCAAAAATACGTTTCAAATACGTGTCAAAGTGGGGCCCATGTATTTTGCGTCGTAAAGACATTCCCCATTCTTTTTATGGGGATTTACTTTGCAAAATACGCCTCAAAAGTGACAGGGGACTTAATTTTACGATCTTTATTTACGGACGAAATTACGCCCCAAATACGTCACGAAAATACCCTCGTGTGAATGACGAAGCGTATTTTTATTTTTTAATTTCAATGCTAATCTAATTGTTCATTATCTGAAACGTATTTGGGGGACGTATTTGCGGTCGTAAATACGCCCCGTAAATACGCCCCAAAATAACCGTGTGAACATAGCTTAAGCTATGTTCACACGCTTATTTCGTGGCGAAATTACGGGCGTATTTACGTTCGCAAAAAACGTCCCGAAATACGTTTCAAATACGGTCGCAAAGTTGGCACGTATTACACGTCGTAAATACGTTCCACATTCTTTACTATGGGGAATTTACTTGCAAAATACGCCTCAATAAGTGACAGGGACTTAATTTTAACGATCCCTATTTACGGACGTATTTACGCCCGTTAAATACGTTGCGAAAATACGCCTCGTGTGAATGAGAGGCGTATTTTACATTGAATCAATGCTAATCTAATTGTTCATTATTTGAAACGTATTTCGGGACGTATTTACGGACGTAAATACGTCCGTAAATACGCCCCGAAATAAGCCGTGTGAACATAGCCTAAGGCATCATCTCCGAGTCCGTCTACATTTAAACCGCTTTTTACATAAACAAAAAACACTGCATGTTACACTGCATGTAATAAAAAAAAGGTAAGAGAATGAGACCTTAAAAGATCTGCATTAAAGGAGAATATACCATTACTTTATGACTGGTAGATGTCCAAGTTTTGGAACCTCCAACACACCTGAAAAAAAGGGGTCCACTCAACTGACTTTTCCTGCACTCCATGACTACAGCAAGTGCAGGTTTAAATGAATGAGACTGGCTACAGTTCCGCACACTGCTAGCCTGTGCTAGCCACTGTACAGCCACACCTAAATTAACCTAACAATCTTTACAGTTTCAGGATCTGTGGCAATCCCCTTTCCCCCACAAAGTGATGCAGATCCTAGCAACATACCATGAATTTATAAGTTGGTAATAAACTCAACTCACAAAAAGTTAGGGATATTCGGTTTGGTTGAAATTCCAGAATGAACATAAAATTTCTTGAAAACTAAATGAGACCATCTCTTTAGAATGCATATTTCCAACTGTTCAATGTTTCAGTACAACTTGCTGATCTCGAACAATAAGTTTAATAGCAAAATTCACAACAGGTTTTTGATCCCTGAATCACCCAATATATTTAGAGGATCAATTTGAATTGGGATTTAAACAGTCTTCCTCATTATGCTGTTCACATTTAGACATGAAACCAAAACACCTTACTATTGATCAATAATACGTCTGTGCGGCTTCAAGCAGGATGCTGTCAGTGGCCATTGAGCTTAAAGTGTCACAGAGTGTCATCAAGTTCGGTGGCCACTTATTTCTAAGAGCATCCCCCTTGAAGCCTTGCAATGGCAAGGTACTGTTGATCAATTATAAGGTGTTGTCTTAATCTCATGATGTCAAAATGTGAACAGCATGATGGAGGACAGTTTAAATCTCAATTCAAACTGATCCCCTCATTTATTGGGCAATTCAGAGATCGAACACCTGTTGTGAATTTTGCCATTAAGGTCCTTGTTAGAGATCAGCAAGTTGTGCAAAAAGTACTGAAACTCTTTATAGTTGGACATGTGCACTCTAAATTAAGAGATTGTCTCATTTAAAAAAAAATAATTCAAGAAATATTATGTTCATCCTGAAATTTCAACCAAAAGCCAAATATCTCTAACTTTTTGTGAGTAGTGCATGTGTCCAATTACTACTCTTAACATCTTGATCAGTCATAATGAACTTTAAAAAAAGAAAAACATTTCTGTAACATTTTGTGCATACATTTCCTAAACACAGAACTTTTTTTAAACACATTTGTCAATACTATGGAGACACACTATACCAAACCAAATACAGCATAATAGTGTGCATTAATGCAAGTGTAAACAAGGCCTTTATAGAACTGATTTGTCACTGGCAGACAAGCAACAATTTAATGGTGCATAGAAGTGGATATCAATTCCTTAAACAATTCTGTATAGCAAAAATATGAAGGATTTACAGTTACAAAGCTTTTATAGAAATGTACTTTTTAAACAATGTCCATAAGGCCTCGTTCACACGGCTTATTTGGGCACGGATTGGCGCCGTACTCCGCGCCGGATTTGCGCTTCAGTACGGCGGCAATCCGTCCCTGTCATTACGGTAATCCACTGCTCTCATAGAGAACAGTGGATTCCGTCGCTCCTCCCCGCTCGGCGAATCCGCCGCGGAGGGGAGAAAGTGACATGCACATTATTTACGGCGCGTATGCGCCATAAACAATGCATTGTCCAGCCCCTTATTCACGGCGGATTTGTGAGCTCAATACGGCTCACAAATCCGTCGGGAATAAGCCGTGTGAACACGGCCTAACAGTTAGCATTGTTGGTAGCTACCTTATCCAGAGCAGTACCCAATAATATCATGCTCATGGTTTCTTAATCCTGATAGAATGCGTGTTGTTAAAGAGAATGAAATTCACACTACTGTAACAAAGTCAAGGCAACCCATCATTGCTTTACACTCCTACATTATTTCATATGGTGATCCATTTGATTAACGAATCCCATTACAGCACCAACCTACTTACACGCACTTTCCTATGATGAGGTCTACATGTTGATAGTTTGTAAAGGCTGCGCTACAACTCTGCGCGGACACTTGAGTAGTAAGGTATGCAAACTGACACCAATAAAATTGAAGGGACGATGGATTTTTACTTTTCATTGAAACTAGTTACAAACGCAGATATTTGAATATTAAAGTATACTGTGTTTTATGTAACTCAATTATACACTGCAAAAATGGGGGAATGTGTCTACTTATGCAAAGAAAACGTTCTGAAAAATTAAGAGCTGCAATCTAATTGGTTACTGTAGACAACAGCTCTACTTTTCCTTTGTATTAGTGTGATAGGGTTGTGTATGTCACAAGTGATACCCATGACTGTACTATAAACTAAATTCCAATTACAATGTTAGGCTAGGTCTACACAGCATTGGACAAAAAAACTCACTGAAAACCAAAAACATCCTAAAACCGTTCATAAAACGGAGTTTTTTTGTCCAGTGCATATTAAAAACAGCAATATAATTGCTGTGGATTTCTGCAAGAAACGCACCAAAAAATATACAGTGGTTTATATAGACTTTAATATTAAATTTTCTGCTCTGCTTGGTCATTTTTTTTGCAACGTTTCAAAAAACAACCTGGAGCAAAAAAAATAAAGTTCTGTGGAGACTACAGAACATTTTTACCATTAAAGTCTATGGGATCAGTTTTCAGTTGTTTTTTCAGCAGTTTCAGAAAACGATAAACGCTGAAAAAAACTACTGAAAATGTGTGCAGTGGAGAGATGGCCTTAGGCCTCGTTCACACGGCTTATTTGGGCACGGATTGGCGCTGCAATACGGCGCCAATCCGTCCGTCATTACGGTAATCCACTGCTCTCATAGAGAACAGTGGATTCCGTCGCTCCTCCCGCTCGCGAATCCGCCGCAGGGGAGGGAAAATGACATGCACATTATTTACGGCGCATACGCGCCGTAAACAATGCATTGTCTATGGGGCCGGGAGCGGCGCCCCCGCCGTGCTCCGGCCCCCGCCCCTTATTCACGGCGGATTTGTGAGCTCAATACGGCTCACAAATCCGTCGGGAATAAGCCGTGTGAACACGGCCTTAAACTCCATGGAAAACAACTGATTGTGAAGCCAATATGGATACTTTTCCTAAGTACTATGGCAATTTACCATGTTTACAAAATTGCTATAATTTAGCTTATACACAGAGGACAACAATATTGTTACTTCAAACCTATAGCAAAAGACAAATGCAAAGCATTTGATAAAAATGTTTTTTGGTTCTACAAAAAGGAAGAAAAACCAGACTGTATTTCTCACCCCACAAAATATACTTACACTGTACTATAGGCTAAACACCAGTTCAGAGTGTTTAGTGTCTATTCTAGTTTTAGCAAAGTTAGCTTAAAGAGAACTTGTCAGGTGGTTTATACTACACTGAATTGAGGATATTATGGATGGAGAGTAGCCAAGCTCCATGATATATAGGTTTAAATTATTTGCAGCTGGAATTCAGAGCAAAAAGCAGAGGACAAAAACAAAACTGGAACGGTTTCTGACCCTGCCCACAAGCAGTGATTGACAGTTTGCTCTGTACACATGCCGATACAGGGAAAGCTGTCAATCATGTTATATGTATTTTATTTACACAGTCACTTAAGTAGTCCTTTTTACTCCTGCTCCAAATACTACAAAACTAGAGCTCGATTCTCTCCCTCCATCACAACCTGCTCTCAGACAGGGTAGCATAAACCATATTAAACCACCTTTAAGCACTGTACATTGAAATGTTTTACAGTACAATCTTCTAACAAACTTTCTGTATCAATTCAGTCAACATTTCCCAGATCTCTGCTAGTAGCTACTGAATATAAAACCTCTTCTAAAGTATAAAAATAAGTCATGGTCATGTGATGGAGATATGAAAGACTGGTTCTTTATAAGTGAAAGTTCCAATAGCTTTCTTTACTGTAATGCTAATAAGCTGTGCATCTGTGTGCCCTCCACTGCTAACTTTAAGCAAAGAAAATCTGTCCCAATCATATAACTGTTACCATTTATGGACTACAAACGGAGATCTTGTGTTCAATGTGAAACTGAAAAGGTATGTGAGAAATGGTTTTGTAGCTGTACTTACAAGCAATGCTTTTGGGTACTAGCAATCATACACAAAATTACCAATTGCAAAAACCAAAAGTCATTTGTCAGCTTCTATGTACACAAGTTTAAAGGGATTTCCCACTATGAGGCTATGTTCACACAGTGTAATTGTGAGGACGTATTTCGCCCGCAATTACGCCATGTGCTCGGGAGCGGGGCAGCCCGCCGGCCCCATAGACATTCATTATTCACAGCACGTTTACGCCGTGAATAATTGACATCACTTGTCTCCCCGCGGCGTATTGTGCAAACGGGGAGAGGAGACATTCCATAGTTCTCTATGAGAACTATGGATTACCGTAATGATTGGGACGTATCTCGCCCCGTACGTCCCAATAATTTCCGTGTGAACATAGCCTTAGAATTTGCAGCTACTTTTCTGCTGACACATGCCGGACAGAATACCATAAAAATGTACATAATCATGTCAAATGCCAGCTTTGGTGTTATTTCGGTCTCCTTATGCGGATAATCTGCCTACACACTGGTTTTCTGAACGTTTTCAGATGATGGTCTCTCATCGTTCCTTACTAGCCCCATGAGCTGAGCAATGATCTAACAGCATAGCTTCTTCACGTGTCCAGATACTACTGATTGTATCATTCTGTACAAAACTTGGTACGACTTGCGATCACCAGATGGCGGTGCCATAGGTGGACACTAGTATTGGTAGCAGCATTTGTAAATACAGCAACATGGGCATAGTTAATTAAACAATTTTACAACTGTAATTTTTTTTTTTTTTTTTTTTTTTTTTAAGATGTATAAATTGAGCCTTATCTATAAGAGTAGGAAAAACCCTTTAATTATTGTGTAATAAAGACTGATGAATCTACTTTGGGTTTTAATTGTTTTCGACATCTATGATTGCAGTCAGTGAATGGTGATTATTTAGTGTTAACGTTTAGTTGATGAAAACCTGTCCTATTTGAAGCTCACACAAATGCACGGTGCATTAGCGTGTTAGCAGATGTAGAATAGCCCTGTAGCTATTTATACACTAATAAAGATGTATTTACATAAAACACTTTAATGTTTAAAACGCAACAGGCATAGTAAAGAAAATTAAATAATGCTTGTTATATAGTCTACAAACAGAAATCATTTGGTTTATAAAATATCTTTTTTTTTTCTAACCAGCATTCATCTCTTTGCGTAAAATGCAAAGCAAATTGTTGCATAAGATCTTAGGTACTGTGGTTAAAATAAAATATAAAAAAAAAAAAAAAAAGAGAAAAAAAAAGAAAATCATAAGATATACAATATATGTGTGTTGTGCGTGGCACTTACCGGTAATACAATTAATTTTTGAAGGCATGTAGTATCGTATTATATAAAAACCAATTTGCATAATATCCCCAAATCATCATGAGGTATTTTTAAGCAACACAATTTTGAAAGGCTTCCAAAAAGTTCAATAAACAGAGGGAAAGCTAAAGTGAACCTGGAATAGTAAAAATTCAGTCAAAATTTCTGGCATTTACAAAATGTCCAAAATTTGGATAACATTGGGGGTAAAATTGAGGGACTTAATTAAATAGGAAAAATGTACCATTAGAAATATTTCTAAATACACATTTACAAAATGTCCTGGGAAGATGGTGATCAAAGCATACAATGTACATGAAGAATCCTTTTATGTATGCCGTGGGTTGCAGGTCTATCCTATGACATTTCAGAAAGGCAGCATTGTTAGACTGTTCCCTCAGCGAGGTAGAACACTGTTTCTTCAGATCAGGCAAACCAGGTAGAGAAACAAATGGTGCAGTTTAGATCGGGATGATGAGTTACATTTTTATGCCTTCTTGCTGACTAAGCTGTGACAATGTTTTCTTGATCCGTAAAGCAGTGAGCCTTGCAGCTCCATTGGCATACCAACATTCTCGCATTATTTTGGCCATCACACGTAATGCCTGTTAAATAACACAATTTAATTAACCTCATAACTTTAATTGCAGCACAAAACAAAAAATAGACACAGAGCTATTCTGATAAATTGAAAGGTTACATAATTAATCTATTAGCTTGGTTCACAAATTTAGTACTTCTGTTTTAACTTTCAGGTTAGTTAACCGCATCTCTCTCGCTCTGAGGCTACATAGAGTGAAAGGAGAGCAGTAACGGAGAAGCATGGAGAGAGAAAATAAGCATTTTTAAAAGGCATGAGTTGGAGTGGGGAGATGGGGAATATCTGCCGCACTGTATTTAACACTGCAGAAATATTCAACTACTTGCATCAAACATCCATTACTATGAATGGTCAAACCCTTTTAGTAAGTTTTTATGAAGCCCAATTGAGTTGACCAACCAGAAAACTAGTCACAGGTATAGGAAGCAGGTGGAGGGGGCTGCTGCTGCATACAGTTATTTATTGCATATGCTTCACAGACATGCTTTCTTCACATTTGACAAACCTGTCTTCTCCTCTGGGAATCTGAGGTGACAGATTTACACTTCAGAGGTCAGAAAGAGAACAACCTGGTGGCCTAATATCAAGATAAGTTGATCCCTACTGTAAAATTTAGTAATGAAAACGGTGACTGCATACAAAACCTACTCAATACAAGAGTATGGTTAAAAAATTTCCTTTGAAAAGGTTTAAAAACTACAGCCTTAATTATAGGGCAAAAAACATTAGGTGATAAAAGTCCACCTTACTCTGCAGATGGGTTTCCACCTGTCAAGGTCTTAGTCATAGCCTGAGTTTCATCTGGACAGATTTAAAACCAATAGGCGGACCAATGAAAATGAAACGTTAATTACAAACCTAGGAGTAACATGCCTAACCAAATACAAATCATATAAATACATGAATTCACCACAACTTGGAATAACATCGATAAGTCTCTTGACCTGATGCAGGTGATTGTGAAAAACGGGGAGATCAAGCTACAGCAATTCCCCTGCCTGATTAATGAGGAAAATTCTTCAATTTTAGCTGATCCTGTTTCATCAAATGCACCCATTTTTGAAAAAAATAAATAAATCTAATGTGTCTGAATTGGAAGAGATCATTATCTAGAATAAGAAAACTAAATATTGGCATGATGTACAGAACTACGTCAAGGACAATGTGCACAACAGGAGATGTAATATTTCTTGCCCGAGGTTTTTACTGAAAAATGGTGCCAAAAATTCCCATAAACAAACAAGCGCAGGACTTGCATGCATCATTTAACTCCTTGGACTTTGATCCTAGACTCTAAGGGTATATTCCCACTGCGTTTTTTGGATACGTTTTTATATGCGTATTTGGGTCCGTGCTTTGGATCCTAAACGGACCCAAACACGCACCTAACAATATGCAGTGTGATTTACATTGCTTTCAATGTAAAATGCATTGGCGTTCAGACGAGTGATCGCCGATGTGTGTTTACATGCTCTTTTGGATCCATTCAAAGAATTGAAATGTCAATTCTTGATCACTTTGATGCAGCAGCCACTATTTATAACTTTAAGGTGCGTTTCTGCTGCTGCAACAACGCATCCAAACACGCACCTGCGTGTTGGATGTGTTTTACGCAGCGCTTTTGAATGCAGTTTTCAGATGTACTATATCCAAAAATGCCGTGTGAACATACCCTAACACGGACAGCTCAGATGCACCTCATTCTGATAACTGGAACACCCAAAAAAGGAGAGCAGGATTTATTTTTTTTTTTTTAGACTTGCCCATAAACAAATCTACAGTCGGAACTAAAAGGGTAGCCAAACTGCCCCTAGAAATAATCCCTTTGGATGCATTCACCACCGACAATGCCCTTATTCTGTTCCCCATAGTTCTTTCTACCCCAGAAATCCAGTTAATATCAAAGGGTTTGATATGCCCGCCTCTTGATTTGATTTTTTTCAGGACATAAGGGTGGGAAGCTTAACAATATTGTGTCTGCTAATATGTTTGGTGCTCTATCCAATTCTAATTTCTACCCCATAGAGCTGCGGTTATCAGCATTAGATGATTTTCAGTCTCTTGTTGAACAAGAGCTTAAACAATTGGTAGATAATACCCCTACCGAATCACATGACAATCTGTCTAAATCTCAGCAATCAGCCTTCTCACATTTAAAACGCAATAAAAACATTGCTATCAGACAGGCTGATAAGGAGGGGGAGATGTGTGGTGGTTTTGAACATAGATCTGACCAAGAATATGACCGTTAATTAGACCCTACAGATATATATTTTTTTTTTTTAGAGATCATTGATACGTCTATTGGAGGGGGGCGTGAGTTTAGGAGTTTTGACACAAAAGGTTATGGATTATCTTATTTATCAAACATCCCATAATACCAATACTTCATGCCCTTGCAAAGCTCCATAAGGACGTGTCCCCTTCCCCCAACACTCAGACCCATTATTTCAGGAATAGGATCGGTGTGTACATCTGAGTGGATAGGTGGACTCATTCCTTCAACCCTTGGTTCTGTGCTGCCCAGGGTACAGTGGGCAAAATATGTATTTGATACACTGACAATGTTGCAAGTTTTCACACCTACAAGGATTGAGAGGTTTGAATCTAAGAGGAAAAAGAAAATCCAGAAAACCATAAAGTATTTGATCACCTACAAACCAGTAACAATTCTGGCTCTCATAGACTTAGTTTTTCTTTAAGAAGCCCTCCTAGTCCGCTCTCATTACCTATATAAAAGACACATGTCCACACACAATCACACTCCAACCTCTCCCCCCTGGTCAAGACCAGAGAGCTGCCTAAGGACACCAGGGACAAAATTGTAGACCTGCACAAGGCTGAGATGGGCTACAAGACAATAGTCAACCAAATTGGGGACAAGGCAACAACTGTTTGCACAATTATTAGAAAATGGAAGAAGCAGAAGATAACTGTTCACCTTTCTCCGTCTGGGGCGCCATACAAGATCTCACCTCATTTGGTAAGGAGGATTCTGAGAAAAGTCAGGAATCAGCCCAAAACTACACAGGAGAACGTAGTCAATGACCTGAATAGAGCTGGGACCACAGTCTCAAAGATTACTGCTGGTAACATACTATACCATCATGGATTAAAATCCTGCAGTTCACGCAAAGTCCCCATGTTCACGGCAGCACATATCCAGGCCGGTTTGAAATTCGCCGATTACTTTCTTGATGATCCAGAGGAGGCATGGGAGAAGGTCATGTGGTCGGATCAGACCAAAAGAGAATATTAGAAAATAGAACGCCACTCGCCCTGTTTGGAGGAAGGAGGATGGGTACAAACCCAAGAACACCATCCCACTCATGAAGCATAGGGGTGGAAATATCATACTTTGGAGGTGCTTTTCTGAAAAGGGGACAGGACGACTGCACTGTATTGAAGGGAGGATAGATGGGGCCATATATTCCATATATTGGACAGCAACCTTCTTCCCTCGGTAGGACCACTGAAGAGGAGTTGTGGCTGGGTCTTCCAAAACACACAGCCAGGACAACTAGGGATTGGTAAGAAGCATTTCAAGGTCTCCAGACCTGAACCCAATCAAAAATCTTTGGGAGGGAGCTGAAACAATATAGCCCAGCGACAGCCCCGAAATCTGAAAGATCTGGAGATTTGTATGGAGGAATGGGTCAAAACCCCTGCTGCATTGTGTGCAAACAGGAACTACAGGAAACGCCTGACCTCTGTTATTGCACACAAAGGTTTCTGTACCAAATATTAAGTTCTGTTTCACGATTGTATCAAATACTTATTTCATGCAATAAAATGGAGATTAATTATTTTAAATCAAACAATGTGATGTTCTCGATTTTTTTTTTTTAGATTCGGTCTCGCACAGTTTCAGTGTACCTACGATAAAAGTTACAGACCTCTCCATTCCTTGTAGGTGGGAAAACTTGCAAAATAGTCAGTGTATCAAATACTTATTTTCCTCACTGTACTTACAGGACAGCAAGCAGGTCCTGAAAAATCTATGACTTCAAATGGACGAACGACCATATTTGGGTGACTCCTGCATCCTTCATAATTTAGCTCTGAAATCATTGAATTTTCATTGAATTTTCTTTTGATTAAACATCTGGATTATAGCAAGGATTTGTGTCATTTTATGATTATGGCCATAGAATTTCTTTTGCCTCTAATTATTTTTCTTTTGATAGGAAGTATTATTTAGAGATGGAGGGAGCCCCAATGGGGTCTAAATTTTTGCCCTCTTTGGCTATTTTGTTTATGGCGTTTTGGGTTTTTCATTTTTTCTGCCAATAATCTGTTTGTATTCCAAAGCGGTCTGGTATGGGAACTACCTTGCTGGTGTGGCAGAGTCCTGTAGCGTCCATACCAGACTTTTTTTTATTAAATTCCAAACAGTTGTAATTTACAATTCACAGGTTTCTTTTTTCCTTCAACTGTCAATTTTTTAGACCTTACTTTAACAGAAAACGCTTAGGTTGATATTTAACTATATTGCACGCCTCAAGCAGGGAATATCGTGTTTTAGGTAACATCGTGTCATCCAAAGCATGCCGTACGATCCATCCCCATTGGGGAGTATGTCAGAAACATAGGGGTGTTCAGACCCAGTCATCCTTCAGG
Source organism: Phyllomedusa bahiana (assembly GCA_025379985.1). Lineage (NCBI taxonomy): Eukaryota > Metazoa > Chordata > Amphibia > Anura > Hylidae > Phyllomedusa > Phyllomedusa bahiana. The sequence goes on along the minus strand of JAODAL010014288.1, from coordinate 72,569 downwards.
AGCAGACAGACTATTTAAATACCAAGCTTATTAAAAAGGGTTATAAAAATTGGACAATAAAACAAGCTATTCTTTATTATTTACAGAAAGCGGACATTTGGGAGGGGAGGGGGGGAGGGGACAACACCAACTCAAGAAAACTTGATTTGTCCACTCCGTTCAGTACTGATTTTTCTCACATTAGAACAAAATTTTAACAATACTTACCTGTTCTGAACAGAGATGAGAGGCTGAGAGATATTTTAGACCAGGGAGTTATATGTGTAGCTTGGAAGGGCCGGATTCTATGCAGTATTTTATCCCCTGGTGACATGTGACATCAGTGTGAACACAACACAAGAAACGTGGCTAGATCACAAATGTTTTTTTTTTCTCTGCGGTGGTAACCGCTGCAAGGTTTGCAAATTCACATTTATTTTGGCACCACAAGTGATTTTTCCAAATACAACAATAAGAGTTTTACGAATTGCAATTACACCCACGTAATTTATCCGATTTTGTGTAAATATTGTCATCTTTGTTATGTAGGGTGCACGTCCCGCAAACTAAAAAGTCTGTATCGTTGAACACACACACTCTTTCCATAAGGGCATGATTGTTACAGGAATCGACACTTTATTGATACACATGAGGCCAGTGTAGATTCATTTTGTTTTTGTGCCATTGAAAGGGTTAAAAAACCCAACGGAGGAGGATATTGGCAGTGTATTCTCAACAGGGAAGCTTTTTGGATATTACATCTCGATGCACGCTTCCCCCATGGTTTAAACTTCATGGTTTGAACTTCAGAACCGATTTATCATATATTTATTCGTTTATCTGTGGCCATTGGCCCTTACACAATATTTGTTATTTGAATAGATTATGTCAAACTCCCCAGTAAATATGTGTCCCGTATTTATTTGATGCTATACATTTGGTTAGCTATTTACCCATATGCCTGAAATTAACGCTTGATTTTCATTGGTCCACCTATTGGTTTTAAATCTGTCGAGACTAAACTCAGGTCAAGTTATGACTAAGACCCTAACAGGTGGAAACGCGTTAGAGTAAAGTGTACTTTTATTAACTAATGTTTTTTTGCCCTTTATTTATGGCTGTAGTTTTTAAACATTTTTCAAATAAAATGTAATTTTTAGCCATAACTTTGTTCCAAGAAGGTTTTGGATGGTGGTCACCATTTTCCTTGCTGTGAATTTTGTAAGCCTTACCTTGCCAAGGCCGGCCAATAATATGACCACTTCTATAAATTTTTGAGGAGGTGAGGTTTTGTTTTGAATTTTAAGTTGCACTTTATGCCGTTTGCCACCACCGCTTTATTCATAGAAGAATGAATGATCATATGGTTTTCTGCATACTCACTTCACAGCTCTGCCATCTGTTTGGGAGATTTGGCCTTAACTTCTGTTCACAAACAACTTTTCTCATTTCTTCAACTGATGGGTCAGAAGGTACAAGATCATAATAAGGCAGGTGGTAATCTTCATGAATTCCTTTAAAATATAGATCAAAGACAACACAAATTTACTATTTGCTCATTTAAAAAAAAAAAAAAGCTATGACAGTTTTTTGTTAATAACGAAAACGTCTAAGTGCTAACATTTTAAAAAGTACAATGGTCCCTCGACACACAATATTATTGGTTTTAGGACAACAATTGTATGTTGAAACCATTGTATGAAATACTGGCAACTGGTTCCAGAGCCCCCAAAATGTCACCCAACATAATGCAAAATGGAGAGTAATGAAAATTAAGCAGATAACTAAATACTGATAAAACAAGTCCTTACATACAAGAAATACCTGCTGGAAGCTGTAAATCCCTTTCTATTTTCATGATAGGAGCTTCTTCTGGCCATGTACTTTATACAAAATGTATGAAAAAAATAAAATTGGGCCACCTTCAACGGGAGCCAAAACAAGCTGCTCAGTCTGATACACGTAAAGAGTAGTACAAAACATATAGTATCGCACTGTACTGTAGAGAGCCACTGCTAGACAATCACTGTACTAACACAAATTTTTTTGTAAGTAATATGTTCAGGATAATTGGCTGGATCTTCCAGTCAATAATAGGAGATTCAGGTAGGCAGTGTCTGGATCATGTTTACTATTCAGCATAAAATGTCACAGTGTTCTCATAACCCCTTAAGGATGCAGCCAGTTTTGACCTCCCTGACAGAGCCCAATTTTTTTCATCTGACATGTGTCACTTTATGTGAGAATAACTTTTTGATACTTTTACCTATCCATGTTAATTAAAGGAGTTGTCTCATTACACGCTTGCCGCCTGTCAGTGAGCCTGGGAGTTGAATTTAGGGGCGTGCTTCTTGGTCGGTCTCTTCTGCTCCCTCTTCCCCCCCTCCCCTCAGCACACAGGCAGCTCCATAACGACTATACAGCTAGGGGGATGGGTTTTTCTGCCAGAGTTAACCCTGTGTGTGCCTGCCTAGGTCTGTTGCAGGAGAGGGCTGATCTATGAGTGTAGAGAGGTCTGTGAAGCATTGATTACTAATAGCAGAGCAGAGGGGATGCAAGTGTTCCTATACCCCCTGCTTAGCTTACAAGTCTCCACTTCTCCAGCAACAACAAATCCTGTCAGAACAGACACAGGGCAGCTGGGAAGTGTTACTATACTCAGCATGTGTCACTAGTACAGCGCAGCATGAAGCATTCACATGCCCCCCTGATCTGTATAGTATTAGTATAGTGACAGTTCCACAGACACATCATGATTATAGTAACACACAGGGTCACTGCTGTCACATCTATCTGTGTAGAGAGCAGGAGGAAGCAGGCACACACAGGGTTAATCCAGGCAGCATGGACACAGAAGCCAGAGCCCTCCTCCCCCCTCCACTACAGAAGCATTCTGTGCGGGAGGGGCTCTCTGCTCTGACCTGTCTTCAAAGGTGATGAGTCATACAGACCTGACAGCCAGTAAAATAAGGATCAACAGGTCAGCTGCTATAGAAATTTGAGGAGCTGATGTAGTACTACTAACAGGGATAACTCAAAATCAGTAGGACATTTGTAATGAACATATATTGCAAAGCTGCTTGTTTTTTAAAGATCTTTTAATTAAAACCCAATCATTGTAGCGAGACAACCCCTTTAAGTTAGTAAGAAATTTTGGTCTATACAAACCTTATTTGTGAAAATTTGAAAAAATTTGCCATTATCACACTTCAAAAGTTTCTGTATACAAGACAAATAGTCCATAAAAAATAGTTTATAACTAGCATCTAGTACATGCCTACTGTAGTTTGGCATCATTTAAAAAATTTTTTTTCTTTTACGACATTAGGGGTCTTAGAAATTTAGTAGTAATTTTTCACATATTGATGAAAATTTGCAAAACACTGACATTTTTAAAGACCAGTTCAGTTTCAATGTGGTGTTGAGGGGCCTTTATGTTAGATAAATGACTCCATCTAAGAAACTAGAGCCCTTAAAGTATTCAAAACTAAATTTAGGAAGTTTATGAACCCATTAGGTGTTTCACAGAAATTAAAGCAAAGAGGCGGTAAAAGTTCACTTTTTTTTTTTGCATGGTAGATGTGACCATGGAAACGCAATTAATATCGATTCCCCCAATTCTGCCATTTTCAGAGATATCCCATATGTGGCCCTAGTGCGCTACCCTCAAGTTTTAGCACCGTAGGTGCTCTTCCTACTCTAACACCTCCAATAATACCCCATATTGGAAACTACACCCCTCAAGGAATATATCCAGGGGAGTAGTGAGTATATTGACCCCACAGGTGTTTCACAATTTTTTTTTTTTTTTTTTTTAAGCGTTAGGCTGTAAAAATGAAAACAAATCAACAATCTGCAATTTTAGCTTAACAGGTTTGGGGGCATGGCAGGGTATACAAGGGAGGGAGCACTATTTAGCTTTTGGAGCGCAGATTTTGGTAGGTGCCATATCGCATTAGCAAAGCCCCTGAAGTACCAGAACAAGTGAAATCTTCCAGAAGTCACCTCATTTTGGATTCAACATTCCTCATGGATCTCATCTAGAGGTGTACTGTGCAATTTGGGAGAACAGGTGTTCCATAGTTTTTTTTAGCATTGGGCCTTGAAAATGGGAGAGTGGGGGAGGGGAGGGGGGCGCATTTCCGCCATTTTTTTGGCTTCAGTTTTACAACGTTCGGCGTTCAGTAGAAATGACATGATAACTTTACTATGTGGGTCGGTACAATTACAAGAGTATAAACGTCATATAGTTTTTTATGTTTTATTACCTTTACAGAATAAAAATGCGTTTTTATGTCGCCATAGTCTTATAGTCATAACTTTTTTTTATTTTTCTGTATACAGAGCTGACTAAGGGCTTGTTTTTTACCGGATGAGTTGACTTTTTATTAGTTTATTACTTTTGGTGGGGGACAAGGCTTTCTCATTGCTTTTAAAGCTGTTTTTAGAAGGCAGGGGGAAAAAAATACTGAAATTCTAGTAGTGTTTTTTTAGTTTTAACGGTGCTCGCTGTGCAGTATAGTAGTTTTACTCTGTGTCTTCTCAGATCCAAAACTATTTAATTTCTTTTTAATCTACATTGACCTATGAGGGATTTTATTTTGTGGGACAAGATGTACTTTCTAATGGTGTCATTCATTGTACCATAGAATATACTGGCAAACTGCAAAAAAATTCTGTGGGGCATGTTTTGCTTTTACGTTGTTCAATCTTCGGTAAAACTGATGTGTTATCTTTATTCTATAGGTTGATACGAATCCGGCAATACCGAACATCTAAGGTTTTTGTTATGTTTGGTAAATTTCCAAACATTTTCTATTTTTTAAATTTGAGCAGTGGCGCCATTTTCTGTGACCAATAACTTTTTTGTACTAACACCTACAGACTTGAGTGAGGGTGCATTTTTGTGGGCTCAAGTGTACTTTTTATTGGTATCAGTTTGGAATACATGCAACTTTTTTGATTAAATTTATAAAAATTTTTAGGGGATGTGAAAGGATAAAAAAAACCCCTCAATTTTGGCATTTGGAATTCTTTTTTTCTTCTACGGTGTTCAGCGATTTGGAGTAAATTAGGTTATATTTTAATAGATCGAACTTTTTCAGAAACGGCGATACCAAATATGTGTAACTTTTTTCTTATTTAATTTTTTTTTACTTGTAAAAGGGCAAAAGGGGGGTGATTTTGAACTTTTTTTTTTTTTTTTACACTTAAAAACATTTTTTGTTTTTACTTTAACTTTGAGTCCCCCTAGGGTACTTCTCCATTAGGGGGCGTGATAGTTTATATAGCCTAATGCATTGTAATACAATGCATTAGGGTATAGAAGAGATGGCAGTTTTACTTCTTCCTGTCGCAAAAACAGAAAACATGATTGCGATGGAAGCCTTCACAAGACTTCCAGCTGCCATGTTAATCAATTGGGAGCTCGCAATTTTGCTGCGGGCGCTTCGATCAAAGTGAGTAACATTTCTCATTGATTTAGAAGCCTCAGACATTTTTTGCCACGGTGTCTAAGGGGTTAAACAGCACGGGATGGAGTCAGCACCATGCCGAGCTGTGTCCACCGAGTGATGGCTGCATTAAGCAGTTAACACCCGGCGGCTATGTAGTGGGATCACGCCGTCATCCGGCTACAAAGCCCCTTACTGGCAATATGACGTACTCATATGTCGGTAAGGAGTTAAACAGTCCTCATCATGCTGTTCACATTTTGACATGAGACCAAAACAACACTTTACAATTGATCAACAGCACCTGATGACAGCTTCAGTGTAAACAATTCCCTGCAGAACCAGATGAACGCCACACATCCTAAAATTTCCACCAAATGCCAAAAATCCCTAACTTGGGAGTAGTGTATAATGCCAACTCATGAGAAAATATTATAGTAGTTTAACTAGTTTCTTCCAGCTCAGCTGCAACCATATCAGCCTTTTCATTATTGGCAGTTGTGCCATATGATTCCCAGTTAAACATCCACTTAAAGGGAACCTGTCACATAGGTTATGCCCCCCTTGCTGAGGACATCACACGCTAGTGTCAGACCTGCGGTCCCCCCCCCCCCCCGCCACCAAAGGCTAGCACCGCCTATCTGGCAGTTATTCACGTACTGCCTATTCAAAGTAATAGGTATATCAGTTGAGGTAGGCGATAGCCTCAGATGGGCGGGGTTTGAAAAAAAAACTGACTCTGAATGACTCTTCTGGCTGATAACTGCAGATTTGAGCAATAAATACTCAAACTACAGCATCCTACTGAATAAGAGACAGCGCTGGAAACAGCAGGTCTGTCACTAACTTGTGCGGTCCTCAGCAAGGGGGGCATAAACTATGTGACAGGTTCTCTTTAGAGTCAGTTTCTCCAGTGTGGCTGACTTCCAGTGAATTACAGAACTGCATCATAAGCTATCAAACCACTCCTGAAATTTCTCAGACTCCATCCAAACCGAGCTATTTTTCTCTGCTAATAGAGTAATGGGAAAGATATGATTTCTGCGCTTAAAGTTGTAATCAAAATTATTCAACCCCAATTACAATTAGATTTATTTGCAAAACTTAGAAACTTTTATATGTTTGCAATAAAAAACAAAATTAAAACAGCTCAACACAACTATCATAAGCTCTGAATTCAACACAAAATGGCACTTTTAATGATCAAAGCAGTGTAAGAATTGGAAGAATGAAGCATTCACTAAAAGGAGGACATTTCCTCCAGTGGGGTAAGGCAATGGCTCATTGATGCTCTGGGGCTGCTTTCCTTCCTGTGGGACTATGAGCCTGGAGTGGATGTCGCAAAGACTTTAACACCTTTAAAAAAAAAAAAAACCTTTAACGGGATTTGAAGAAACCAGTTGCAACGTGCTTTTTATCCTCAAAAATTGCAAAAAAAATTATCAGAAACAGGCATATATCCCGAAATTAAATGAAAACCAATGAAAACTACAATCCATCCCACATAAAGCAAGCTCTCACAGTCTGTAGGCAGAAAAAGAAAAAAAGCTATTTGTCACAGAAACTGGGGCTGCAAAGTAAATTTAAAGAATACTGTACTTTAAAAAAAATAAAACAGACAAAAAAAAAAAAGGAAAAAACTCTCCACCTAAAAATGGTGCTTTTTTTTTTTTTTTTTTTTTAAACATCGTACCCCAGAAGCATTTTTTTTGTTTCAAAAGTTCATGTGTAACAGAAATGGCACAAATAAAAAATCTACACCTCAAATGGCCAAAAAACAAGCCCTCACAAAGATAAATGAACGGAAAGGATGAGCAATTTCCCTGCCCAATGCACCAATTTATCCAAATTTAACAGGACCCATTAATATGCTGGTTACAAAACCATGAAAAGATAAGGCAGGTATTTCATGGTTTAACAAACAGAGATCTGTCATATTTTGTTAATTTCCTAGATATTTCAAAGATTCTTCCCATGGTTTACAATTGCAAAAGGTGAGAACAGTTTGTAATTACCAATTTATAATTACACTGAGAAGGGCACAATTATTGCCACCAGTGGTTCTAAACTTTGTATTTTTCAATATTTTGGGTCCTTTCTCCTTGTACTTAAAAGTTAAATTAAAATGGTTCTAATATGTTGCCATGGAGAGCACCTTCAAATAAACTGGGCAGCAGGAAGGTTTCAGAACAGATAAAGCCTCCTAATATATCACAACATGGACAAGCTAGAGTACTCAAACCGACTTCTACTGAAGTCAGTTTGTCTAAGAAGCAGTTCATAAGGACGAGCCCCAGTCCACTAGGACAGCAGCACAGTGGCTCAGTGGTTAGCACTGTTACCTTGCAGCATCGGGACCCTCGATATAAAGCTGACTAAAGACAACAGGACACTCTAGATGTGCGCCTTAAAGAGGACCTGTCACGAGTGGTCCCACAGCCCCTCACCCGGGCTGCGGGCGCACTCGTGCGGCCACCCGCCGGGGTCCGGCGGCCCCTGCCGGTCCCGCGGGTCGGGTCCCGGCTGCCCGCTTACCTCTCCGCGCTCCCGCGTCCTCCCGTTCTCCTGGCCGGCCGGAGTGCGCATGCCCGCGCCTTAGGCGCGCGCGCGCCGGCTCTTCAGGATTTAAAGGGGCAGTACGCCCATTATTGGTTAAGGCTGCAGGTGACCCTATTTAACCCCCTTCCTTCCGGGTCACCTTTGCCGGATCTTTAGTGCGTTACTGCCTTCAGAGAAAGCTTCTTCTGCCTTGTATCCTGTCTACCGTGTACCGAACCGTCTTCGCTCTGTGTCTTGACCACGAACCATTGCCGCCTGCCCTGACCTCTTGCCTGTCCCCGACTTCGCCTACGTCTCACGATTTTGTACCACGCACTGCCTTGGCTGCCACCGCAAGCAAGTCACGCCAGTGGGACGACCTGGTAGTTCTCCGCCGCAGCAAGTCCATCCCGCTTTGCGGCGGGCTCTGGTGAAAACCGGGTTCTACTTAGATTCCGTCCCCTGGTACGGCTTACACCATCGCTTGCGGTGGTCCAGCGGATCCACTACCTGCATTCGTTACAGGACCTATCACCATTGAACATACTAAGCTGTCTTACAGATCAAAGGATGTAAATATAACAAAACATGAAAAAAGGTTACCTGTGGTAGCATAATCTCCATAATTACAGTCATTATGTAAAGTGAGAATTATCTAGTAAACAGCTGATGGGAGCGGCCATCTTGCGAATGGCAGTTCAACACTGTGCCTAGAATGGACATGTCCACACATTCCAAGTTTGTATGCGCCAGCATTCCATGCTTGTATGCACTGCAGTCATGGCTGTAGGAGCTCTTTAGGAGCAGACACCTATATTAGTAATGCTGGGGCTTGGTGTCAGACGGCGTTAATTTATGTCACTCCAATGTTGATATTAACCCCCTCTCACTATCACCCCAGTATCTACTGCACCAAGGGTACTGGGAAGGGCCTGGTTACTGTCAGAAATGGAACTCATTCTGCTCTAGGGACTTTCAGCCCTCATACTCTCAGGCTATGTCTACATAGCACAGAAATACTGTCGGATTTTTGGCGATTTCAGTATTTTGAATCCGCTGAAAATCTGACGGTACCCTGTGCTGCATAGACAGCGATGGAAAATCTGTGCTGTAGTCTATACAACATAGGTTTTCTACCATCAAGTTTAAAACTCAGCAGAATATGCAACATGTTGTATATTCCGCCGGACCCTGCACATTTTTTGCGCAAATCGGACTTTATATGACATTTTGTCATATGCTGAGTGCACATAGCCTTACTCTGTCCATAACTTTTAGATAGCCACCAGTAGGTAGGTACTCACCTTTCCACGCTCCCTCGTTGAGTCTGCCTGTTCTCGGCCCGAAGCCTGGTGCATTAGGCTATGTTAACACGGCTTATTTTGGGACGGATTTCAGTCCGTAATTCATGCTGTACTGCGCGAATTGCGACCGAAATCCGTCCCAGTCATTACGGTAATCCACAGTTCATCGCTGCACAGCAATGTACGGCAGGGGCAGGGAGTGCACAGCTTTCTCCGCCCTGCTGTTCATCTGAATTGTGTGCTCATTGCAAGGACGCACATACAATTCTGATACCTTAAATGGCAGAATGCCATTGTTGTGAAGCAAAGGGGCTGCAGCTGCCAGCAGCCATGGCAGCAGTCCCGGCTGCTCTAACAGCAGCCTTGTTCAAGGCATATGCCCCGGATCACCAGGACATGCTTCCGCCCACCCAGAACAGCCCCTAGATACCAAGACTGTCCCACAAGATCCAGGAGGGTTTGAGGTATAGTATTTACCCACTCCATACATACACACGTACCAAGCATGCACAGTCACAATGAGCATACATGCATGTATGCAAACATGCTCACAGTCATACACCAGCTACCTAACTGCATTAACACACATTCACAAACTCACCACACTCACACACTAAGGGCGAAATGTATGAACGGGGCTGCACCACTATTCTGGCATGCAGGGGCGTTGCTAGGGTCCCAAAACATCCGGGGCTCGGGCCCTTAAGTTTTTCTGAGTAGGGCTGGGTTCACACGGTATTTTTTGCGTCTCATTGTGAACTGCGGATGTATTTTTACAGAGAAAAACCTTTGTATGTAGGCTCAGGAGAAATATAAGTGATTACACTGACGTTACATTTAGTGACTCACAGGAGACGTCTCTGAAGAGTTGTTCTCTTTCTCTTCTTCTCCATCTGTCCCAGACGCCATGACGACTTCTACCGTCCACAACTCTTCACTGAAAAATTTACAAAACAAACATCTTAGACTCCTCATTTTATCAGCATTTCTATACAATTTCCTATCTCTATACAAACTCCCCATCTATAGTGTCCCAAATGGTAATAATCACCCCCTTGTAGGTAAATATTTGCCCCCCATAGCCAGGTTGTAGCCCCCTTTAGCCAGGTTGCTGCCCCCTCTAGCCAGGTTACTGCCCTCTGTAGCTAGGTTGCTGCCCCCTTTAGGCAGTAACATGCCCCTTGTAGCCAGTAATATGCTCCTTGTAGTCAGGTTATTAGCCCCCTGTAGCCAGTAATATGCCCCCCTTGTAGCCAGTAATATGCCCCCCTTGTAGCCAGTAATATGCCCCCTTGTAGCCAGTAATATGCCCCCCTTGTAGCCAGCAGATGCCCCCCTTGTAGCCAGCAGATGCCCCCCTTGTAGCCAGCAGATGCCCCCCTTGTAGCCAGCAGATGCCCCCTTGTAGCCAGTAGATGCCCCCTGTAGCCAGTAGATGCCCCCTGTAGCCAGTAGATGCCCCCCAGCCAGTTATATGCCCCCAGCCAGTGATATGCCCCCCAGCCAGTGATATGCCCCCCAGCCAGTAATATGCCCCCCTGTAGCCAGTAGATGCCCCCTGTAGCCATTAATATGCCCCCCCTGTAGCCAGTAGATGCCCCCCCTGTAGCCAGTAGATGCCCCCAATAGCTAATAAAAATAAAAAAACCAACTTACCTCAGCACGGGCTGCGTGTCCAGGTCCTGCAACTCGAGAACGGTGTAAGCTGCGTGATGTCATCAGTCTACTTACGCCGTCTCGCGGGGCCCGGGACCTCCTCGGCCGGCAGAGCTGCCGGCTTAGAGGATCCCAGCGTCGCAGGGGGGTGATGAAAGCAGTGCTTCACGCCCCCTGCGATGCTGAGATGTATGTACAGCGCTTACCAAGCGCTGTACATACAGGGGGAAGACAGGACGGGAACGATCCGTCCTGCCTCCTCCCCGACTCTGACTGCGCGGCCGCTGTGAAACGGCCGCGCAGTCAGAGATCGGCGGGCGCCGCCCGCACTAAGGAGCACTCCAGGCCCACGGCAGCGGCCTGGAACCGCCGAGACTCGGGTCACAGGCGGATTCATTCGGGCTCGTGCCCCGAATGATTCTGCCTAGCGACGCCCCTGCTGGCATGTCAAAAACCTGGCATAGCCCTATAGCCCTATTTAATAGATGTAAAAAACGTTAAACTTTGGAGCATTCTGCACCAGCCACAGTGCTTTTGAATGTGCCAAATTTGTGGGGGCGCTGTAGTGGTTAGTTGCACCAGATTTGTATGATTAGACATATTTATGAATGTGGAGCACCTAAAGTAGGAGCATAACTGTCAGGTCAAGGCAGACCAAGTTCAAAGTGGTCTGTCTGAGCCCAAAGTTATCTTAATATGATTAAAAAAAAAATTCATTTCATTTTTTCAAAATGAAAAATCAAAAAATTAGAAAAAAAATGTTCCTAAAAAAGTTATACAGCATACAAAATCCTGGCCTACTTAACTATATTTGAATGAATAAAAATGTTATTAAACTCTAAAGTATAAAAAAAAATACATTTTGTACGATTTTAAATAAAAAAAAAAACGAAAAATCAAAAGATCAGAATGAAATTTAAAAATTTACTTTTTTTGTATTATTCATCTTAATGAACTGCTTTATTCTCTATAGAGAAGAACAGAAGCTCAATCATACAAAATGTTTCTCTTTCTGCTACCTCATAATGCTCTCCCTGCTACAAAAGTATCAGTGGTTAGAAAGTTGCAAGAGAAGTAGCTATTAGGTTGCTTTCACACGGAGCATTTTTGGTTGTGTTGACCGTGTATTTCTGAAAAAAACCAAAAAAAACACCAAAAATACGTCAAAAACGCTCCGTGTGAAAGCAGCCTTAGGCCGTGTTTACACGGTAAAGACCAAATACCAGTCGGAAATACTGACCAGTATTTTGTCTTTTTTTGGTAGCAGGGGGACGGTTCTGTCGATGGTTCGCGGATTCCAGCCCTCCACTTTGGCACCCACATGTTCACGTTCCGCCCGAAAAACTTTTTCGGACCGCCGCTGGCGTAAAAAAACGTCCGGCGGAAAATCCGTCCAGTGGGGACTGCTGCATGGATTTTATATTGAAATCTATTGGGGAGCGTTGCTCGTGGGTTTTCAAATGGTTTGTAAAACCACAAACCGTCTGAAAAACCGACAAATAACCTGTGCTGTGGGGTCATGGCCTTAGGGTTTGTTGACATCTTGAGGCATGTACCTGTGTGCGCCACAAGACGCCGTATGTGTTAGAAGAACATGCTGATCAACGCCTTCTTCTAAAACGCAGGGAGGGTGGCCCCCTTGACTGGCCCCATTCACTTTTCATTTTCCCTACCACTTCTTTCTGCTGGTGTTCAATACGTGGCAGGGAAAATGGCATTTAATCATAGCTCTGTATGAGAGCTATGATTACCGTAATTACAGGATGCATTTCGGGGCACATTGCAGCGCAATTATGCCCCGAAATATGTCCTGAAAGACGCCATGTGAACATAGCCTTAGGGTATGTTCACACGGCTTATTTAGCTGCATATTTCGGTGCACATTTTGCCACATATTGCGCTTTATACACGGCGAAATGCACGCCGCAATTACGGTAATTCATAGCTCTCTATGAGAGCTATGGATTATACGCCGTCCTCTCATGCGTTCAATACGATCGTATTGTACGCACAGGGGAAGAATTGACATGTGAATTGTTAGTGACTATTACGTGCCGCTGACAATGTATGTCTATGGGGCCGGCGCCCGGCCACCCCCTGTGCTTTGGAATTACACACTGATCAGCGCGTGGTTCCAAAACAAACGGCGTATTGTGGCGCGTACTATATGCACCACAATAAGCCGTGTGAACATACACTTAGGGTATGTTCACATGGCATAATTGCGGGGCGTAATTAATGATGTTAAGGTTAAAATTTTGTTCTGATTTTTATATTTATCTTTTTAGTGCTGTATCGGTGTATTTTTATATATTCTTTAAATTAATTATTATTAATTCTATAACATACAGTCATATGAAAAAGTTTGCGCACCCCTATTAATCTTAATCATTTTTAGTTCTAAATATTTGGGTGTTTACAACAGCCATTTCAATTTGATATATCTAATAACTGATGGACACAGTAATATTTCCGGATTGAAATGAGGTTTATTGTACTAACACAAAACGTGCAATATGCATTAAACCAAAATTTGACCGCTGCAAAAGTATGGGCACCCCAACAGAAAAGTGGCATTAATATTTAGTAGATCCTTCTTTTGCAAAAATAACAGCCTCTAGTCGCTTCCTGTAGCTTTTAATCAGTTCCTGGATCCTGGATGAAGGTATTTTTGACCATTCCTCTTTACAAAACAATTCAAGTTCAGTTAAGTTTGATGGTCGCCGAGCATGGACATCCCGCTTCAAAGTATCCCACAGATGTTCAATGATATTCAGGTCTGGGGACCGGGATGGCCATTCCAGAACATTGTAATTGTTCCTCTGCATGAATGCCTGAGTAGATTTGGAGCTGTGTTTGGCATCATTGTCTTGCTGAAATATCCATCCCCGGCGTAACTTCAAATTCATCACTGATTCTTGTACATTATTCTGAAGAATCTGCTGATACTGAGTTGAATCCATGCGACCCTCAACTTTAACAAGATTCCCGGTGCCGGCATTGGCCACACAGCCCCAAAGCATGATGGAACCTCCACCAAATTTTACAGTGGGTAGCAAGTGTTTTTCTTGGAATGCTGTGTTTTTGGGACGCCATGCATAACGCCTTTTTGTATGACCAAACAACTCAATCTTTGTTTCATCAGTCCACAGGACCTTCTTCCAAAATGAAGCTGGCTTGTCCAAATGTGCTTTTGCATACCTCAGGCGACTGTTTGTGGCGTGCTTTCAGAAACGGCTTCTTTCGCATCACTCTCCCATACAGCTTCTCCTTGTGCAAAGTGTGCTGTATTGTTGACCGATGCCCAGTGACACTATCTGCAGCAAGATGATGCTGCAGCTCTTTGGAGGTGGTCTGTGGATTGTCCTTGACTGTTCTCACCATTATTCTTCTCTGCCTTTCTGATATTTTTCTTGGCCTGCCACTTCTGGACTTAACAAGAACTGTCCCTGTGGTCTTCCATTTCCTTACTATGTTCCTCACAGTGGAAACTGACAGGTTAAATCTCTGAGACAACTTTTTGTATCCTTCCCCTGAACAACTATGTTGAACAATCTTTGTTTTCAGATCATTTGAGAGTTGTTTTGAGGAGCCCATGATGCCACTCTTCACAGGAGATTCAAATAGGAGAACAACTTGCAATTGGCCACCTTAAATACCTTTACTCATCATTGGATACACCTGGCTATGAAGTTCAAAGCTCAGTGAGGTTACAAAACCAATGTTGTGCTTCAGAAAGTCAGTAAAAAGTAGTTAGGAGAATTCAAATCAATAAAATGATAAGGGTACCCAAATTTTTGCACCAGTCAAAATTTGGTTTAATGCATATTGCACATTTTGTGTTAGTACAATAAACCTCATTTCAATCAGGAAATATTACTGTGTCCATCAGTTATTAGATATATCAAATTGAAATGGCTGTTGCAAACACCCAAATATTTAGAACTAAAAATGATTAAGATTAATAGGGGTGCCCAAACTTTTTCATATGACTGTATAATTTTATATTATTTAATTGCAAAGTCATTTTATATTATTTAATTAGGCATTAATTTTAGATTATATAATCTTATATTAAATTATATGGCTAGCGTGACAGGACTTCACTTTATTCTTTTTTTTAAAGCAGCTGCCCCTAAGCAGAGGCTCTGCCGCTCAGCACATCACGATCTCCCTGCACTCCGTCTACAGATAAGAGAGGTCAGCGTGTGCTGCGCTGCTGACTTGGTTTAGGGTTATTATGCAGAGTGTGGGGGACAGTGCAGAGCTGGGTGGCAGACCACATACACTGGCTCTGCTTAGAACTATGCTACCTCCTCCATAAATTGCTAATGCTTGAGGTGCTACTTAAATTATAAAACTGCCGTCTGTATCTACATTTTGTTAGAGACATCGATGCAGCTGCAGCTTTATGATTATTAAGAATACTACAAAGAGGTATTAAAGGTGTATTTTTATGCTGGACATAGAATAGAGAGAAGCTGGTATTATTGCTATATTACTTGTCCTGCAGAAAATAGACTTTTAATACCTCTTTGTAGTATTCTTCATAATCATAAAGCTGTCGGCCGCATATATGTATGTAATCAGTGCAGCGCTAACTGTGCACAGCGCAGCAGACTGGTTGTAATAGGAGAATTAATCATTATACAACATGATAATAAAGAACATGTTTCTGTAAGTTATGAACTTATGGCTACAAAGTATCGATAGAGAAGCAGAGCGGCGGGAGCAAGGTGTCCGATCTGTCTCCGCTTCTCTGCTGCTCTATGAATTCATTGTAGCCATAAGTTCAAAAGTAACAGAAACATGTTCTTTATTATCATGTTGTATAATGATTTACTCTCCTATTACAACCAGTCTGCTGCGCTGTGCACAGCGCTGCGCTGATTACATACAGATATGCGGCCGACAGCTTTATAATACAGAAGAATAGACCGAGGAGTTATTGAAAGTATATTTTATGATGTACAGTGAATATAGTGGTGCTGATATTAACCCTATATTCACTGATCTTCATACAATGCACTTTCAATAACTCCTAAGTCTATTCTTCTGTATTATAAAGTTGTCGGCTTCATATCTGTGTGTAATCAGTGCAGCGCTAACTGTGCCGAATATGCTGATAACGGTCTATCTATGAGTTTACTGCAGGGAGAACTGAGTCTCCCATCATACATTGCGTGTCACCAGAATGGAAGCAAGGGATTCTGGGAACTTATACGTGTTTCCCTGGAGGCGACTTCGATCCCAAGTCGGCACGTGTACACACAGTTCGAGACATGAGGAGGGCTTTTTAACAAGTTTATGTTCTACATTTTTAATACATTATATTTGAAAAGTGTATTATTTTTACATTTCCCTTTCATAGGAAATGTAAAAATTTTGGTGATAGGTACTCTACGTTTGCATGGGTTCCCGCTGGATACTCCAGTTTTTCGTCCCACACTAAAATATATACTGAAAGCCTAAAGAGAACCTGTGACAGGTCTGTTTTAATAAATGCTTGCGTTTTCTATTAATTCATGATTTTGAAAACATTTGTATTAAACCCTCAAAGGGGGAAACATGGTTATATTAGGGCATGTCCCCACGGCACGGGTTTTTAGGCAGTTTGCGGTTTTGCAGACCGCCTGAAAAACCGGCCGAAAATGAGCAGAACGGGGCGCTATGGAAAACCCGTGCAGTATTCCCCACTGCACGGGTTCTCCGCCCGGCAGTTTTTCCGCCCGCGGTCTGCCCGAAAGGCACTGAGCATGCACAATCTTCCGTTCGGTTTCCGGACGGAATATGTGCATCCCAATGTGAAGGGGGAGGGGTTTTCTCGGCTCATCTGAGAAAAGCCGTTGCCCCCACGGTCGTGGGTACGGCCACAAAACAGTGCAAATGCCGGTCGCATAAACCAACCGGTATATGTCACTTGCCGTGTAAACGGCCCCTTAGACACCAAACAATACCAGACTGTGTGCTTGTCATTATCTCATATAACAGACTATGTGGTTTTAGCAAATCCTTTATTGAGTAGTGCTAGGGAAGCCGAGCTGATTGAAAATTCTGAATTTAACTTTGTATTCCCACAATTTCCACACATAGCAACATTTTATAGTCTCCCTAAAGTGCACAAAGGGACACAGCCCTTGAAAGGACGCCCAATTGATGGCCTTTCCTAGAACTGTGGGATATATGTGGACAAGATTTTGTCACCTTTTGTCCAATCACTGGCATCATATACCAGGGATATGACAGACATACATAAAGACGGAGTGGAAACCTAAGTGTGACAAAGATGCATATGCTAGCCAGTAAAAGATGTTTATCGCTATATACTCAGACCCCACAGTAACTGCATAGAGGCAGTCAAATTCTTTCGACGTACTCGGCGCCATAAATTTGAAGTGCATAATTCGTTACCAATCTGTTGGAGTTCTCCCTGACTAAGGGGAGGTCTTCCACCATATACACAAGGTATAGGGGGGGGGGGGGGGGCGGCATTATCCTCCACAACGATGAGCACATGATATCCGTCCTAAAACCAACTGAAGAATGGTCATGAAGAACGTTTTATCGGGCCCGAAAAACCTCGATTCCATGGGTGACTGCTGCACGGGTCTTCCATAGAGCCCTTTGTGCTAATTTTCGGCCAGCATTTCAGGCGGTGTGCACAACCGCAAACCGCCTGAAAAACCGGCCGAAAACCCGGGCTGTGGGAACATGCCCTAACCCTTAGCTATACGCTAGTGTGATCTTTCTTGTTATGTAAAGTGTCCATTTTGTTCGGGAGAAAATAGAAGTAATTATATCTTCCGTGTCTCTTAAACGGTATTGGTTTGTCTGGCCTTTTGGCATGAGATAACCTATTAGCCTGTATGCTCCCTATTTTATCCATTGAAAATTGGGATTTTTGTACTTACCGTAAAATCCTTTTACCATCTGATTCATTGGGGGACACAGCACCTTGGGTATAGGCCCTCACCCTAGGAAACCGACACTAGGCAGAACTAAAGGTGTTGGATCCGCCTTGATGGACTACATCCCTTCTACTGACACCAGGCTACTCAGATGGTACAAAAGCCGTAGCAAAGACGATAAACCATAGTCCGACTTCAAGGAGAAAACATCAAATGGGAATTGGACAAAGAGAAAAAGAGGAAAAGGAACCTGTCCCCCCCCCCCTCCAGACTATCGAGAATCCCCAAAAACTCCATCCTCCGAGACGGGGTCAGAAAGGACTTGTCGAAGTTGATTACCCAGTCGAAGTGTACCAAGGAGTCCGGAGTGATGCCGATGCTGTCACAGTAGGAGTCTCATGACGGAGCCTTTACTAGACGGTCGCCCAGATATGGAATGATGGTAATGCCCGTGATGCTCAGAACCACCACTAGGGGCGCTAAGATCTTTGTGAAGACCCTTGGTGCGGTTAAGAGGCCGAACAGCAAAGCTGTGAACTGGAAATGCCTTGAGCCTACAGCGAAACGCAGAAACCGCTGATGAGCTTGGGAAATCAGGACATGTAGATAAGCGTCCCTGATCTCTATGGCGGCAAGAAAGTCGCTCTGCTCCAGAGACACCACTACCGACAGGAGAGATTCCATGCGGAATCTGGGAACTCGTACATGAGGCCCAAAACTCTTTTTTGGGGACCAAAAATCCTCGGAAGTGCTCGGACTCGGGCACCGGCATGTTTCCCCCCTGAAGGCGGTGGACAAGAATTGCCTGAAGTAACGCTGACGGCTGAGCCACAAAGGCGGGCGGTGATAACCGAAAAAAAAAAAAAAAAAAATGGTCAGGGGAATGGACATGAAATGAATCCTGTACCCCGACGTGACGACTTTGTGAACCCATGTTTCGTCAACCTGGACCTGCCAGATCTCCCGAAACTGGAAGAGACAGCCCACCACCTGCGATGGATCCTCAGGTGGGGACAAACCCTCAGGCTAAGGAAGACTTGGTGGACAGGCCTTTGCACGACCTGTGAGACCGCCATGATGAGGCTGGCTTGGCCGAGGATCACTTGGCATCTGTGGAACGAGGTCCATCCTGCCAGTCGCTATGTATAAGTCTGAAAGTGGGGTGCTTCTTTGCGTGACGCTGACACGCTGGCGAATTTGAGTGGAGAAAGACCACTACAACCCCCTGCGAGCTCATAGAATAAGTCTCGTCCCAAGATGCTTGGCAAACATCTTACCACCAGTGAAAGGAAGCGCAGTTAACACTTTCTTGGAGGCTGAATCCGCCGACCGAGATATTAGCTGCGGCGAGCGGCGCTCTAGCGCTAGACGAGCTGATTCAAGAGAAGTCTCACATAGAAACCCAAGAGCTGGGAAGAACCAACAGCTTCTCCGTAGAGGCCACAGCTGATGGCCCTTGCTGCAGTTGCATGGACCAGACCGAGCAGGCCTTGCTGACCCAAGATGAAGCCAACGCTGGCAGCAGGGACGGCCCGGCTGCTTCAAGGATGGCTTTACAAAGACCATCGAGCTGTTTGTTTGATTCTTCAACTGAGTTCACACCATCTGATACAGGGAAAGCGAAGCCCTGTGCAAGTCGGTGAGACAGTGGCAACCACCGATGGCACCTCTGACTGCTTTGTCACCGATTCCGCCGGAAAAGGACAAAAGGTATTTAGTCTGGCAGTGGGAAACAAACATCCTGCCCTAGATGTTTCCATACTTGTCAACCATTTCCACAAACTCTGAATGAGTAGGGAACACTGGACCAGTCGCAGTCCCACTACCTAGTTGTATATAAAAGACACCACCATGCTGAGCTGAAGACAACTCATCCTTAACAAGGAGGGAGTACACCAAACAGCCCAGAAAAGAGTCTTGGACCGTCTGTGTTTAGGGTATCCATCCACAACTATCTGTCTCATAGACCCGAACCATAATGCAGTCCCCACATTAAGAAGCCTGATCAGCCATGAGCTTCATTACCGACCACAGTCTGATTGAGAGAGCTCAAGTGATGATGAGGAAGAGAGAACTCTAACCCTCTTACGCGAATCATCCGTACGGGTTGCGCCGGGTGCTGGACAATGGGAGGTGCTAGTCTTGGGCATCAAGTCAAGAATGCATACATACTAATGGTGTGAAACCATAACCTGGGAAATGCTATACCGGTCCACCCAACTGCTATTTAAGCGAGACCTAGCCCATTCCGGGGCCACCGACTACTGACAGACGGGGTTGGGTCCCTGGGGAGCTACGCAAAACACACAAAGGGCACTGGGCTGGCCGCAAGGGACTTTCTCGTGACAGCGGGCACAGGCGTAAAAAGTCACCACTGCTTTGGGCGTGGGCAACTTTGACCCTTCCATCTTGGACAGGGACATGGCTACAGAGGGTGTGGGACAAGGATTACGGGCCCACAAAGGGCACACTTACCACCCCAAGATGCCATGTCCTTTGCAGAAGCCAGGAGACGTGCAGCAAGCAACCAAACACCGGAAAATGGTGATTAGGCCCCACCCCCAACACAAGCCCAGGCTGCTGAAGGCTACGCCCCATCCTGAGTGGGGTCAGGGACCAATCAAAGGCCCGGGGGCGGCGCAAGTCCAGGAAATAGTGTGGACTAGTTGAAGCCTAGTGTGGCCTAGGCCTCCAGATAGCCGGGGACTAAATTAGAAATCACGGTCGTGACCCGCGCATGGCCCAGCCGTCCGGACAGCCTCGGAGCACGGGAGGAGCAGGAAAGCTTTGCCCATAGCCCGTGGGGGAGGAAAACCTACCCCAGTACACAGTGCCAAGTCCAGGCATGCGGTAACACGGCAGAAATGCAGAGGAACTGCAATGGTTGTCCTGAAAACGGCGCAGTAAGCAAAACAAGTCCTGCTGCCTCTGACCGTCCCTTCTAATGCCGAGGTTGAAATACTCCAAACCTCACTGACTCCCCAATAACTGTACAACCATGCTGTGGTGGTAGGGGCTGCATGAAAAATAGAATTTCTGAGGCCCACAGCTCCACAAAGACCAGAGATGTGTGACTCACCACGCAGACGTCTTTTGGCGTTCGCGGCATCCAACCCCTTCATTGGGGCCACAACCAGCACGTCGTGAGGATGGTTACCCGGAAAATCAGAAAAGGACCACGGAGGCTCCAAGTGGGGACAAGTGAGCAGCACAAGGAAGCTCGGCCAGCTAAAGAACTGACCGGGTTTCCTGACGCCCTCAGAGAACAGACAGTGATGTCCCCCCTGAGAGCCAGGGGCTCGATCATCCTCCATGTAGGCAAGATTCAGCGGCTCAATCACCTTCCAACAGGTGAGAGCCAGAGGCTGAGAAAAACAAAAAGCAACAAACTTAGCAGAGCTGCAACGCAGCGTCTGCCTCCTATGGACACTAGGCTAAAACTGAATAGTCTGGTGTCAGTAGGAGGGATATAGTCCATCAGGGCAGATCCAACACGTTCGGTTCCGCCTTATGTCAGCCTCCCGAATTGTATATGTCCTATACCCAAGGTGCCGTGTCCTCCAATGACATTGACGAAAAAGTACTTTATAAATCTGGGGGGGGGTGGGGCGGGGAATAGAAACAGGTCAAGATAGGACTGTAGGAATTACTAGGGTTACTTTTTCTACAGGGCGAGGGTCAAGTCAGGGACAACCTTATCGGGGCAAGCATCATATTGCTATTTAGGCAAGGGGTAGTATAGACCCGCACAGGAATTACCAATCTTTTGTTTGATGGACACAGGCTTATTGTTGTGTTTACTTGACATTTGCGTTTATGTCATTGTGTCATTTGCTAACGTATTTTTAATGCAATATTAAAAATATTTTATGACATTTCCATTTTTTTTAAATTTCAAAAATATCACTGGCTGTGGGCAAAGTCTATGATTAAAAAATAACTTTTAATGGTACCTTTAAAATACATACAAGACAAAAACCTAATCCCAATCTGACCCATTAACACAGTTTTGAGATTTCATAATTGTTGATTAGGGAACCCTCCTCAGCACTACATCTGCTATAGCAATATATCTGGAGCATCTTTCCTTAGATGTCCACGTTCTGTAGTACCCGTTATTTCTCCTATAAGTTCAATACTTATCTGTTAGATGCATGTTACCAGGTGGGGGTGTAATAATATCAGACTAAGTCAGTGTGGGCAGGGATACACCCTTGTGAAAACTGGAATGGTAACACCCAGGAGACTAAATCAGTAATACACAGAGTGAGGTAATTCATGGCACACGAACATGATGCATATAAAAGGTATATTTATTATAATTACAAACAGGAGGAAATTGTGAAAAAATAGAGTCATACTAACAGTGAGGGAGGATACACAAATAGGATAGAATAAAAGGAATAAAAACTGAAAAATCTCTAAATTGCATGCTGACCAATGCCAGGAGTCAGACCAACCAAAATAAATTAACTAGAATTACTAATAGCTGAAGAAAAATATGACATATTGGGGATAACAAAGACATGGCTGGACGAAAGCTACACTGGGCTTTAACTTAGGCTATAACTACACTGCAGTGGACAAAAAACACGACCTGAAAACGATTACTAAAACGATCATGAACCCGAGTTTTCTGTCCCACGCCTGTCAAAAGCAGCTGAAAAAACGTCCGTTTTGTTTTTGGTGCGTTTTTTTCGGAGCGTTTTTTTGAAGCGTCACTGCTTTTAAAAGTATTCACAAATTAAGCCATTGGATGTAAGTTACACCCTACAGGTGGATTTAACATGTTAATAGTCACTTCCTTTAGATCACTGTAAAGCCATTGTGAGCACATTGTCCTTGTGTGCTGCGCTGCATGCTACTCGCTTTTATTAAATTTTTGTCACCTATTACTTGCACCAAAATCCACAAAAAACCCACAATTATCTTTCCATACAGCAAAGATAACTTTATTAGCATAAAAATCGTAAAGGAAAAGGATTTTAGTGCCAAACTCCCCAAAAAACGCATTATAGCGCCAAATTTCCGTAAAAAAAAAATATTTTTATAGTGTCAGAAGCGACAATTTTTAAAGATCTGAACTAAGCCCCCAAAACCGTCAAAAATCGGAATTTCTGGCTGCCGAAAATCCGTAAAAAATGATTTAATTCGTCAAAGACCTAGATCACTTATTAGCGTCCAAAATCTGTAAAGATACGGATTTTTGCCCCAAAAGCCGTAAAAAATGGATTCTTGTGCCAAAATCCGTAAAAAAAAAACGTATTTTTGGCGTCAGCGGCGAGACAGCGTTATTGGCGCCAGAATCCGTAAGAGACGTATTCTGGCGCCAGAATCCGTAAGAGACGTATTCTGGCGCCAGAATCCGTAAGAGACGTATTCTGGCGCCAGAATCCGTAAGAGACGTATTCTGGCGCCAGAAACCAAAGATACCGTAATCTGGCGCCAGAATCCGTAAGAGACCGTATTCTGGGCGCCAGAAACCGTAGAGAACGTTTCAGGCGCCAGAATCCGAAAGAGACGTATTCTTCGCCAGAATCCGTAAGAGACGAATTCTGGCGCCAGAATCCTGTAAGAGACGGTACTTCCTTGCGCCAGAATCCGTAAGAGAGACTATCTGGCGCCAGAAATCCGTAAGAGACGTTATTCTGCGCCAGAATTCCGTAAGAGACGTTATTCTGTGCGCCAAAATCCGTAAAAAAAGTATTTTCAACACAGTATCAATATAATCTATTATTAGCACGCAAAATAGTTTATAAAAGTGAGTTTAGCATCAAAAACTGTAAAAAACCAGATTCTGACGCCAAAATCTGTAAATAACGTATTTTTAAAATAGCGAAAAAAATATGAAATGCGCAAAAATAGTATATCGACCAAAGCGTGATCATTTTATTACAAATTGGTACAGACAAATGACACCAAAAGACACTTGTATGCAGATTTGATAATGAATAACCTTTGTTACACCCACTATAGGTGGGACTTGGGTCTCCTGGGAGGGTTTTCTTTGAAAAAACGCGCCAAAAAACGTCCGGCGCTTTACATAGACTCCTGTGGTAAATTTTCTGCCCTGTTCTTGGGCCGTTTTTTAGAGCATTGTTTCAAAATACGACCAGTGAAAAAAAAACGAGCATAAAAAGCTCAGTGTATACAGCAGGGGTTTTACAATAGAATTTTTATGGGATATGATTGCAGTCGTTTTTCAACATCGTTTTTTAGTAAAACAAAAACGCTGAAAAAACGGACGTTTTTTCTGTGCAGTGTAGACATAGCCTTACAGGATACAGTCTATTTAGAAGGAATCGGAAATGACCTGGAAAGGTGGATGTTTCTGTCTCTAGTAAAATCCTGTCTGAAGCCAACACTGTGTCGTGTGAAGATATAGGTACATGGTAATGAACAAGAGGAATCATTATGGGTAAATATACATGGGGGAACCAATAAACAATATAATACTAATATGTGTCTGCTATAGTCCCCAAGTATAACAGAACCCATAGAAGAAGTACTCCTCAGTGCAAATAGAATAGGCGGCTAATCAGAATGAGGTTATTATTATGGTCGACTTTAAACAATCCTGACATCAAATGGAATCTGAAACCTGTAGGCAACCTCTCACAAAGGAAACAGGAATTATGATCAATAACAAATGAAAATTAACCTTTTGCCAAATGGTCCAATAACCGACTAGATGGAAAGGCCCTTCTAGTATTTAATATTGACTAATCAACCTGACAGAGAAACAAAGGATCAGGTTGAGTGCACCTATTAAAAAAGTCGACCATAAAAAAATACATTTCCTTTTATTTCCTTCAATAAGTATAATTATGTCAAGGAGCGCACAAAACACTGAATTTTAGGAAGGCTAATTTTTAATTCTGCTTAGGGAGTCCCTAAACCGATTGACTGGGACAATGTGTATAAATAGTGGCAGAACTAATAAATAAATGGGATATTTTTTAAAAACATCCTAGGCACCACTGTGAGAGGTACATACCTAAATGGTAATACAATAATTAGAAACCAGGAAAAAACCCAATTTGGGATCAACATGGATGTAAAAGAGGCAATAAATAAACAAAAAGAAAGCGTTCACACCTACTAAAACATTAGTGTAAGTGAAGAGTCACTAAGAAGCTATTGGGAAAAAAATAAAGTGTTGTAAAATAAATAAAAATGAAAAATCTGGAGACGTAAAGACTATATCCGCCATAGAAAGGTTGAAACTAACCCCAAAAATATTTTATAAAACATATAATAGTAAAAAAGATTAAAACAGAAAATGTTGCCCTTAGAAAAATACTGAGGGAGAGACATAAAGGGAGATGAGAAAAAAGCAAACTATTAAACACAATTTTTCTCCACAGATTACCGAGGAGGATGAGCTTCCTTGATGAACAGAGGGATGAGTAAACTCCAACATAAAAGTTTTCATGTCTTAAACCCCAAGAAGAAGTGCAGTTCTGTCTTAAGAAGATAAAAAAAGACAAATCCCCAGTTCCCAATGGCATACACCCATGTGTCCTAAGGGAGTTAAGTGATGTCATAGATCGGCTTCCCCTATTCATAATATTATGGACTGTCTAATAACGTGTATGTCCCAAAGGATTGTGGCGAATAGGCAAATGTGGTTTCCAATATTCAAAAAGGGGTCAAAAATGTGATCCAGGAAACTATAGTCCGGTAAGTTTGACCTCTTGAAGTAGTAAAATGTTTGAAGTTTTCTCAGAGATGCATCCTGGAGTATCACAGCTGTAAAATAAAGTGTATAACGTCCGTTCCATCATGGGTTTATTAAGATCGGTCCTGTCAGACAAATCTCCTCAGCTACTATGAGGAGATTAGTTCCAGACTGATCGGTAGGCCACTGGATGACATATCTAGATTTTTCTAAAGCATTTTTGATACGGTAGCCCACATAAAAGGTAGGTAAAGTAAAATGAGAATGCTGGCACAGGGGGAAAATGTGTGCAAGTGGGTAAGCAAACTGGTCACTGGATAAAAACCAACGGGTATAATTAACGGAACATTACTCTGACGGATTGCTATTACTATTGGTGGGGTACAACATGGTCAGTATTATGTGCCCTATCCTACCTTCAACATTTTCATATAATTAACTTACACAGGGATTGCCCCAGTAAATATCGAATCTTAGCAGACGATACAAAAGCTCTGTAAAGTAAACAACACAATAGAGGATAATTAGTTATTACAAAAGGGGCTCTTGATAAGTTTGGAGGCCTGGCAGGGAAATTGCATATGAAGGTTAAACACTGATAATTGCACAGGTTATGCACATGGGGAGGAAAAAATCGGATTACGATGACCTACATGATAAAATGGAAAAAGGGCTGGGTAAAAATTGACATGGAAAGGACTTGGGAATTTCCTGGTGGAACAGTAACTTAATTGTAGCAGCCATTGTCAGACAGCAGCAGCCAGCAAATAGAATCATGGGTTGTATAAAAAGGTTCATAGAGTCAATGATGAGTAACAATTATTCTCCCATTATACAAGTCAGTGGTGTAGACCACAACATGGAATATTGTGAACAGTATTGGTGCACAGTGCACAGGAAAGACATGAAGCTTGAACAGCGTACAAAGGCAGGCACAAAAATAATAAAAGGACTGGGTGGACTACAGTACCCAGAAGATTAAGCAAGATTAGGGTTATATAGTTAAGAGAAAATACGGCTGCGGGGGACATAATAAATATGTTTAAATACATCAAAGGTCAATATAGAGATCTCTCCCAAAGATTTATTTATACCCAGGACGTATCTAAAAACAAGGGGGCATCCTCTACGTCTTGAGGAACGAAAGTTTTACATAAACATAGAAAAGGATTCTTTACTGTAAGAGCAATGAGACTGTGGAACTCTCTGCCAGAGGAACTTGTCATGGTGAATTCACTAACAGAGTTCAAAAAGGGTTTGGATGCATTTCTGGAGCATAATAATATAACAAGTTCTAGTGTCTAGGATTCTGGAGAGGAGTCATTGATCCAGGGATTTTTCTGATTGCCAGATTGGAGTCAGGAAGGAATTTTTCCCAAAAATGAGGACAATTGGCTTCTACCTCATTGGGGTTTTTTCCCTTCCTCTGGATCAACACCTTAGCACAACAGGCTGAACTGGATGGACGTCTCGTCTTTTTTCGGCCTTACAAACTATGAAACTATCAATTGGTCCAGATTACTGCATAAGTACAGAATAGGCTACAAATGTTCTAAACATTGATTTTGGATGTCAAATATCTATGTTTCAACTAAGGAACCTTTGTTAAGTGACTTCTAGAAGGAAAACAAACATGGTAAGTATAAACAGTAATGACCAAACCTTGGAACTATGGGCAGAATAAGGGGGTAGATAAGGGGAGGGATGAGGAGAAAGAGGAGGCGAGGAGAAAGAGGAGGCGAGGAGAAAGAGGAGGCGAGGAGAAAGAGGAGGCGAGGAGAAAGAGGAGGCGAGGAGAAAGAGGAGGCGAGGAGAAAGAGGAGGCGAGGAGAAAGAGGAGGCGAGGAGAAAGAAGACGCGAGGAGAAAGAGGGGGCGAGGATAAAGAGGAGGCGAGGAGATAGAGGAGGCGAGGAGAAAGAGGAGGCGAGCAGACAGAGGAGGCGAGGCGAAAGAGGAGGCGAGGAGAAAGAGGAGATGGGATAGAGGTAGGCAGAATGATAAAGCAAGTGCATATATAGGGGATGGAGAGATCGAAACAGGGGGAAGGGGAATGAAGTGAATAAAATGACAAAAGGGAATCGAAAGATACATGAAAAGGATGTCAAAAGTGACAACGTGTAGGCATGGGTACTTACAGAAGGGGGAACATGCATCAAGTTGGTGTGCCGTGGATTACCTTACTCCATCTACATAGGGTTGTGCTGACTCTTTCCACTTGAGCACCCACCTCTAACCGGCATGCGTGACCTTCAGTTTGTATACCAATTCAGTAATAAATTTCTAGAAGGAATGGGATCTGAACGGTGTACATCATGAAACGGATCTGGTGTCACCTCTGCGACGTAGACTTGAACCTGGTTTTAGTACGAAACTTTCAAAACCTACATAATATTTTTAAGATAGACACCGGGTATGTTCATACGGCGTTTGTGAAATACGGGAAATAATATTTTACTTTATGTTATTGAATTCCCAATTTTAGGGATCCTTTCAAAGAAGGGGACTTGTAATTTTCCCTTGGGCCCCTTTTTTTCCCCAATTTAAAAGAAAATTTAGAAAAAAATAGGGTAGGGTTTTTTTGCAGTCTAGAAAAGTACCCCAAATATGTACCACATTTTGTGGTACGTTTTTTGGTACTTTTTTTGAAATACTTTTTAACGTATTGTAAAAAGTTTTAAAAACACCCCCCAATGTGCCCCAAACCCCTTTACAGTAACAAAAACAAACAAAAAACCCCCCCAAAAACACAGCATCTAAAAAGATAGAGGTGGTAGAATTAGGTGTAAGGGTATGTGCCCCACAGGGTTGGGGGGCGTTTATAACGTTTTCCAAAAAAGTATCCGTGTGTTTGGATTGGGTTTTCTTTTGCGCAAAATGAAACTCTATATTTTTTTAAAATAGGGTTTTTGGGGGAAGCTTTTTAAAAACGGGTTTTTCAAAAAATTTGGGACATTTTTTCTGATCGGATCATTTTAAACGCACCCTGAAAGACGATAAAAAAACCCACTTTACGTTGAAACGATGATGTATCTTTTACATTGCTTTCGATGTAAACACACTGAGCATTGTTAGATACGTGTTTGGGTCTGAAAACTTACCCAAACTTGTACCTAATAAGGGGTTTATTTTAAACACGGTGTTTTGGGCATCCGTTTTTGGAAAAACATGCATTTCAGAGCGTCTGGGGGAAGAAAAAACCGGCCCCAGAGACGCATCTAAAAAATTTGCAGTGATTTATCAATTTCCCGGCAATGGGGAACACGCAGCGGCGTTCCCCATGGGGAGTTTTCCCCCTGGTGTTTCCATCGCGCCTGTCGGGTCCGTTGTTCGCACCTTAGTGCATAACCCCCAAAGCTTTCTGCTCTGTAACTTTCAAGGGGCCCCTTTCCCCGAGTTTAGGTGGGGGTTCCTGACTTTGGGGGTGCCCCCTTTGTGATATCATCATTATAGCAGCCCCTTTTTTATATTTTTTAAAATGCAATAGATATATTTATTCACTTTTTGGGAAAAGTCTGAAAAATTTCCCTGCTTTTTTCAAAATTGTCCCTTGCGGTATTTTAGAAATAAAAAAAAAAATTCCCATGCATTGCTCTCCTGAAGCACAGCTTTACACCATTCAGACCAAGTCCATAGGAATAGTGAGGATAGGCAGCCTGACATCTTGTCGTGATGCTTTAAAAACAAGTTGCTGGTCTTTGTGCACAAGTGTGCATCTGCCTCCTGTAAGACTGCTTATCCTCACTATTCGACTTAGTGGAATGGCGTGAAGCTGTGCTTCAGGGAGCATGGGGGGGAATTTTTTCTTTTTATAACTACAAGTACATTTCTTAAAAAGTTATTTGGACTTTGCATAGAGTGAATAAATATATGCTATTGCATTTAATATCTACGGTCTGTTTTAATGATGATTACTGCTGTATGGGAGAATGAGGGAAAACCCCTTGTAAGGGGGACCTGTCAACACTTGCCCGATTATAATAAAATTGGTTTCCTAGAAATTAGGGCCTTTAAAAAGTTTAGGTGAGAGCCCCCCCTTTTTAAACTTTTAATTGCTCTTTCCCAAAATACCAAAAAAATTTGTGCCCAAACACAACAGAGTGGGGGACTTAATTAGCCCTATTTAGGCCTGTCTGTATTGCTCCAAAACATGCTTTAAACAGCAAGCCCACCACAGACCTTGATGACTACTTGGCTGTACTCAGAACTCCCTCTGATTTAAATGGGAAAGTCCAGACCACCTCTCCATTCAAAACAGAGGTTTTGGGGATTTTTCTTGAACCATGCCATCAAAGTTGCAGGATATTAAAAGGGAAAGCACAAACCCCCTTTTAAAAATAAAAGTGATTTTTAAAAAAAAAAATTATAAAAAAAAAAAAAAAAAGAAAAAAACAAGCACAAATTACTTTGAGAAATGCAAGTCAGTTATTAAAAAATATTGCTAACTACGAACATATCTTTAAGTGCTATGTTGAAAAAAAATTCCACAGCAAAAAAAACAAAAAATTCCCCCCCACTAATTGGGAAAAAAGTTTTTTAAAAGTAAACCCAGCTTTAAAAAATCGTGGGTTTAAACAAACCTCTTTTTTCGGGTTAAAATTAAATGCTTTTACAAGATCAAGCAGCAGATGCATCTTAAAATTCAAAAAATTCAGCGACTGCTTTAAAAAAAAAACGTTTAAGGGGTTTTCCCAAAACGGCCCCGAAAAAATATAGTCGATACTGAACGAATTTTTATTAAAAACCCAAAAAGATAGGATGTTTGGGGACGGGTTTTGTTGACAAATCCGAAAATTCGACTAAAAAACCTTTTCCGTGGGGGAGGGCCCTTTTAAAAGGGGTACAAATAAAAAATTTCAAAAAAAACAAATTTTGGGGTACAAAAGCGGAAGAGATTTGCAGAGGTGAAGAAACACAGGCAGTGCAAACCCTGTTTTTTGGTCGGACCAAAAATTTTTTGAATTTTGGTCTTAACGGGTGTTCCTTGGGTTTTTGGCAGTGGCGGTGAAAGGATAATGTTTGGATCTAAATGTGAGGAATTAAAGAGGGGCTGGTGATATGAAATGTTTTGCAAAGTTTTTCCCGAATTCCCGCTTGACAAAAAGGATTCTGCAACGCAAAAACTACCTCGGGGGCCCAACTTTATTGGGTTTCACCATGCTGGGGAAAGGGGTTTTGGGACCCCCTTTTGCCTTCAGAACTCCCAAAAATTTTCTTCGTGGCATAGATTCCCCAAAGTGTTGCAAACATGTCAAATTGGGTTTACCAAGGGGCCCAAAAGGTCCCAAGAAAATTTTCCCCCAAAACCCAGAAAACCCCCCACCCCTAAACCGTTGATACAAGGCAGGAGGGGACCCCAAGTTTCATATTGTTGACCCCAAAAATTTGACATACCACCCGAATGTCGCAGCAGAAATCGGACTAATCGCCCAGGCAACTTTTTTCCTTTTTTAAATTTTGCCCAATTTTCGATGGCTTGGGAAAAATTGGGGCCTCAGTTTCCCTGTTTTTAGCAAAAAGGGGGGCCCACCCGGTGGGGGTTTTTCTGCTGCGGGTTACCCCTTTCCTGCTCAAATTTGGCCGTCGGGTGCTTTTCAGATTTGCTTTCTCCCCACCTTGGTTTTATGGGGTGGCTATTTGAGCCCACGGTTCCCTTTCTATCAGCTAAAAACCAGTCTGCCCATTCTTTTTGGGGCCCTTTTGGCATAAACAAGGCTTTTCCCGCCCACAGGCTGCGCCCCACTGGTTTGGTTTTTTTTTTTCGGACCATTTCTGAAAACCCCTAGAGATGGTTGTGTTTTTAAAAAATCCCAGGAGATCAGCGTTTCTAAAATTTCTCAGCCCACCCCTTCGGGGCCCCAAAAACCATCCCAGTTCAAGGAAAATAAAATCACCTTTTTCCCAAAATGATGCTGGGTTTGAACTGCAGGAGATTGTTTTGCCCCATGTCTAAATGAAACGAGTTCCCGCCTTTGTGTTTGGGCCCTGATTAGAAATTAAGTTTTTAACGGGAAGTTGGACGGGTTTGTCCCCTTAAAAAAGGGTGGCCGGTGAGTGTATTTTATTTTAATATGTCCTTTTTTTGGAAACAAGCCCCTAAATCCCCTTCACACTAAACATGCTATCTGATCTTCCAGCAGCATGTCATGGAACAGGAGGTGCTTTTTAAGCAAAATTATTAAGTAGAATGTAAATCTAATCTTTTTTTAAACTTTGCTTATTACCGTGTGAAGGAGCCCTATGTATTTTTTTTAAATTGGATTTAATTCTTTGAAGGGTTTATTTTTAACCAATTTAGTTTTGTTTTTTGTAGATGGAGTTATTTGCTTGTTTCTTTGACCCCAATGAGGAACCCCTTTGGAAGGGGGATAAAACCCCCTTTGGTGTTTTAATTTTGCGTATTTAATCTACTCGGGGCCCCTTGGGTTTCATCGCCCCCCTTTTGGGACCTTTTTTACCCGTTCGGGTTAAAAGGGGCCCCCAGGAAAGGTTTTGGCACCTTTTGTTTTCCCCTTGACTTGTAAGTGGTCTATTAAAGGGTTTTTTTTCCCCATTTTCCCTTTTTTGTGAATGGGCGGATTCTTTTATTCTAGTGCCTTTTGACCTACCTTGGCGCCTTTTTGGTTTTGCCCTTATTGCCCCCTTGCTGTTTTTTTTCCTCTTTTGCTTCCCCTTTTTTAATATTATTTTTTTATAAAATAAAATTATATATTTATATTTATTTTTATTTTTTATAAAATAAATTTATAGGCGGGAGTTAGATGGGGTTTACGTATGGATTTAATTCGGGGGTCGCCTTATCGGGGGCGGGGGTCTCCGTTTTTGACAGGTATTTCCCGGGGGTTAAAGGTTGTAGGTGACAGTTTAGGGAATTACCCCTTCTTTGTGGTGCCCCCGGTTTAGATATTTTAATTGGTGTTTTTAAAAAGGGTTTATTTTTTAAAAACCCTTTCCCCCCGGGGGGCCCCAAGTTTTGGGGCCCCTCCCGACAGAGCCCTATTTTTGAAAA
Organism: Phyllomedusa bahiana; assembly: GCA_025379985.1. NCBI lineage: Eukaryota > Metazoa > Chordata > Amphibia > Anura > Hylidae > Phyllomedusa > Phyllomedusa bahiana. The sequence continues at coordinate 40,042 of JAODAL010014288.1, read as the reverse complement.
AAAGTCATGTGTCCCTTTATGTGAGAATAAAAATTTTTTACACTTTTAACCTATCCATGTGATTCAGAGATTGTTTTCTGTGACCATTTGCCCTTTTTAAAATAGTAAGAAATTTTGGGTCCAAAAAAAAGTTTTGTTTTATTTTGTGAAAAATTAAATTTTAAATTTATCGTTTGAAAAAATTTTTTTAAAAATTTTTCCAATTTTAAATTCAAAAAAATTTTTGGGATGAAAAACAGATAGTTATTCCACTCAAAATGTTTATAACTGGGGAAACTAAACCCAAAAGTCTTCGTTGTTTGGGATTTATTTTTTTTTAAATTTTTCTTTTTTTTTTGACCTTTTTGGGGGCTTTGAAAATTTTTTGTAAAAATTTTAAATTTTCAAAATTTTTAACAAAAATTTCAATTTTTAAATTTTTTTTGAGAAAACCCGGTTCCCGTTTTAAAAATTGGGTTTTGATTGGCCCGTATGTTAGATTTCCCCCCTTAAATTTCCCTCATCTAAAAAACTACACCCCTTAAAGGGATTTTAAAAAAAAAAAAAAAAAAGCATTTAGGGAAATTTTTTTAACCTTTTGGTGTTTCACCGGAATTAAAGCCCCAAATGGAAAGTGAAATTTCAAAAAAATTTCCAAATTTTTTTGCTGATTTTTTTAAATTTTTTTACTTTTTTCCCAAGAATACGGTAAATGTGATCAGGGAAAAAACAATTTTAAAATTTTTTTCCCCCGATTTTGGTTTTCAGAGATTAAAACCCCTTTGTGGGGCCCTTTTGCATTATTTTTTTCAACCACAAAAACCCCCCGAATTAGGGGGAGCCCCTACTGGACTCGGAGTTTCATTTTCATTAACCCTTTTTTTTTAGGGGCCCATTTAAGGTTTGCAGGGCAACCCCCGGGGCCCCAAAAACTTAAAAGCCCCTTTAAAAAAACCCCCATTGGAAAATACACCCTTTTTGGAATATATTCCCGGGGTTGTAGTGAGGGTTTCGAAAACCCCCAGGGGTGTCACCAAAAAATTTTTTAGCGTTAGGTGTTGAAAATTTAAAACAATTTTTTTTTTCCAATAATTTTGGCAATTTTTTTTTTGAAAATGTTTAAAATTTTTTCAAGGAAAACGGTTTAAAAAACACCCAAAAACCCTTTTTAACAAATTTTTTCCAAAATTCGGGCAATCCTACTTTTTGGGTTGTAAACTGTGTTTGGGCGGGTTTGGGAAGGGGGGATAAAGGGAAGGGGCGCTATTTGGCTTTTGGGAAAAGCAGTTTTTTGGGGGGGCCATGTGCATTTACCCAAAAACCCCCAAAGTACCAGGAAAAAAGGGGGAAACCTTTTCCCTAAGGGAACCCATTTTTGGATTCAGCACCCCTCCAAAAAAAATTTTTTCTCGGGGGGGGTTTTATTGTACTTTTTTGGGGTGCAAAAGGGGGTTAAAAAAGTTGTTTTTTTCCTTTTGGGCTTTGAAAATGAGGGGGGAAAAAAGCAATTCCCCCATTGTTTTTTGGCTTCAATTTTTTTCGCCCCTTCGCCTGCGGGTAAAAAAGAAAGGATATCTTTTTACTTTTGGGGGGGCGGTTTACAATTGCAAAAGGGGATAGAATTTTTATTTGTTTTTTTTTTGTTTTTATTACTTTTAAAAAATAGGGGAAAATTTTTGGTTTATAAAAAAAATTGCGTTTTTATGGTTTTTTGTTCTGATAGCCCCTTTTCGTTTTCGTTTTCTGTATACGGAGATTTAAATTTGGGTTTTTTTTTGTGGGGTGGGTTTATGTTTTTATTTAGTACCATTATGGGGGGCATTTTGCCGCTTTTTATTTACTTTTTATTAAGGTTTTTTTGTGAGGCATTTTGAAAAAAAAATTTCAGCATTTCCCCGGGAGTGTTTTTTATTTTTATTTTTTTACAGCGGTCCCGTGCAGTTTTATGACTTTCTAGTATTATTAATAAAGGCGATACGATTACGGTTTTCCCAAATTTTTATATTTTTTTTTTGTTTTTTTTTTTTTGCTTTTTAAAACTCCCAAAATAAACACTTTATTCAAAAAAAAAAACAAAGTTTTTTTCATCCCCCATAGTTTTTTTAGAGCCATAAAATTTTTTTTTTTTTGTGTTCGGGCTGTGTAGGGGCTTTTTTTTTTGGGGGGGAAAAAAGTTGCGTTTTTTTGGTATAATTTTTGGGGGGACAAAAATTTTTTTGTTTAGTTTTAAATCCGTTTTTTTTGAAGGGAAAAGGGGGAAAGGGAAAATACCCGTAATCCTGTAGTGTTTTTTTTTTTTTTTTTTAACACGCTCATGTGCAAATATCCAAAAGCCCGTTTTGCCCTTTTCTTTTTTGGGGCGATCGATTATGGGGTTTTTCCCAATTTTAAAATAGTTTTTTAAAATTTTTAAGCACTTTAAAAAAAAAAAAAAAAGTTTTTTTTTTGTGTTAAATAATTTTATGGGATCGTTTTCTTCCAGAGAGCCCAAAAACTTTTTTTATTTTTCCCCTAAAACAGGGACATGTATGGGAAAATTTTTTTTTTCCGGGGGTGAAAATGGAAATTTTAATTGGTTCAAAAATTTGGCGCTTATATGAATTTTTTGATGCTTTTTTTTTTCAAATTTTTTGGTTTTCCCGCAGGATGTTCAAAAATGCAAATTCTGTGATGTTTTTTTTTTTTTTTTTGTTTTTTTCGGGTTCAAAAGTACGGGTTTTTAAATTTAAATGAAAAGATTTTAAGGGTTTTGGGTTTGTTACGCCAAAGCGGCGATTTCCCAAAAATTTGGGGACTTTTTTTTTATTTTTGATCTTTTTTTTGGGAAGGGATGGCGTTTTTTTTAAGGGGAAAAAGGGCGGTTGTTTGTGTTTTTATTTTATTTTTTTGGTTTTTGTGGTTTTTCCTTTTTTTTTACTTTTGACATTTATTTTTTCTTTTTTCACTTTTTTTTACTTTTTTCTTTAACAAACAATTTATTTAGATTGCTGTTTTTGAATTTCAGGGCCCCGTGGACAGTTCAGTTCTGTGTACGGTTGCCATGGGCCCAAGCCTTTTCACCATGCCCAAATGCATTGCGGGGCATGGTGACGTCAAATTGATGCCCCCGGGGAAGGGGCCCTTCACTTCCCAGGATTTACAGACGGGATCGGTGCCGCACCCACAGTTTCGGGGAGCCGGGGGAGCCCGGCAGGAGGGTCACTCCTCCCCGCTGCGGGTTTATTATCGCAGGGCCCTGACAGGCTGCGGTTTAAAGAAAACGGTAATTTACCCCCGGCCCGGGGGGCCCCCTCCGGGGGGGTGTTTGGAAAGGGCCCGCGGTATTTTTCCGCTTTGGGGGCCCTGTTCGAAAACCCGGGGCGTGGGGTCGCCCCAAGCCCGCCCCCCCGGAAACGCCCCGGGCGTAGGTTTGGGCCATTTGCGGGAAATCACTTCCCGTTTGGGGTTTCCCTTCGCCCTTTGAGGGGAAAGGGGTTTTTTTAAAAGGGGTAGTTTTTTTTTTTGTTTTTGGGTTGTGCAGGGTCTTTTTTAGGAAGTTGTTTAGTGAATGAACTGCTATACACATACAAAGGGAAGGCCAATCAGTAAAAAGGTTAAAAAAAAACTTTTGAAAAAATAGTTTAGAATTTTTCCCCCTAAAAAAATATACATCAAACGCTCAAACTCCTCCTGCTTTTGCATGCAGCCTGCAATTTTTTTTCCCATTTTTTATGTGACAGGTTTCCCCCCAAACTGTATTGGGTTACTTTTACAAATTGGGGGGATGGAAATTTTTGGCTTCCCCCCATATAATTAAATGGTGAGATTTAAAGGGTTAAAAAAGTTGGGGTTTCCTACTATTTTAAAAAGGGGAGAAAATTGGGTTTAAAATCTTTAAAAATATGAAATAGTTTTTTAATTGTATTACCCCTTCTTGGTACTGTATAAAAAAATTTTTCCCTTAAATCTGTAAACAGGTGATTTTTTTTTTTTTATGGAATAACCCCTTTTAAAGGGTTGGAGAGGGTAAGGTTTTGATTGTTTTCAGGCTTTACCACTGGAACCCCTCCCAAACCTAGAATAGAGGGCCCTTTGGGCTCTCCTTTTTCTTAATTTTGGGTGTTGGGCCAAAAGGGCAAATTTTAAAAAATGGGTTTATTCTGCCCTTTTATTTTAAATTTTTTTAGTTTTAATGCAATCAAGGGGTTGGTTTCGATGTTGGGCCAGTTTTTTGATTTTGTTCACAAACTTTGGGTTTGAATGGTAGTGGTGCATTTTGCCCTGCTGATTCAAATTCTCTTAACGACCCCCCAAAAAGAAAGGGGGAGGCTTCGTTTGGTGGTTTTATTTAAGGGGCCCCGCCCATTTGGCAACAAAACCAAATTTTTTTTACATTGCCAACCCCCATAAATGGACATTTATAAATTTTCTTGCACATCCCATATTTGTATTCAACCTTGGCCCCTTTTTGCATTTTAATAAAAAGCAAAAACTTTTCATTTCTTGTGTTAAACTGTAAAATGAGTATTAATATGCTTAATGGGGTTATTCGGGACATATAAAAATTAAAAACGGGGTATTCAGTGGCCAATAAAATTTAAAAGAACCTATGCTCTCCTTCCTCTTCACCTCTGTTCCAGCACTGACTCTCCTAGGTCTTGTGTGTACCTTTTTGTTTCTTCTCAATTTGGAATCCCTGTGAAACGGGGAATTTTTAATGCTTACACCCCTGTTTTTTGGGGCTTTTCACTTCCCAACCGGGAAAAAAAAGGCACCAATTTCCCCCTGCAGCCAAGTGGGTTTCCCGTTGGTTAGGAAACAGCCCAAAAAATCCGCACAGAAATTTGTTCCACCGAGCGAACAAAAAGAGGGCTATTTTTCCCAAAAAAAAATTAAAACCCTTTTCAAAAGTTTTCAGCTGCTTAAAGGGGCTGAAATGTTTTTATATTTATAGAATCATCAAGGGAAATTTGGTTTCCATGTACCTGTAATGAAAACAGAAATAACCTGTAAATTTTGGGGTTTTGGAAAATTAAAAGGAATTTTTTTATCTATTTTATATACACATAAAAAATATAAACTTTTTGGCCCAAAATGCTGGTGTCAGGGTTTTAGGGGGGTTGGCAATCTTCTTTTTTTTTCTAAAGGGATCTTTCAAAATGCTCAAAAAGTTCTTTTTCCAAAAGAAGGGGCCATGTTGGATTTTCCCGAGAAAAGTATGGGGAGGGTTTTGGAAGAGTGATAACAACAAAAATTTAAAAAAAACCCGTTCCCCCTTTTACAAACCGGAAACCCTTTTAAATACTTTAAAAAGTTTACATGACACCCAAAGGGGGGAAAATTACCAAAAAATGGGCAAATTTGTCAATTTTCTTTTTAGGGGTGTACCCCCTTTTTTTTTTCCATTGATTACATTACTTTGATTTTTTTTTAAATTAAAACTTTAAATTTTAGACCAACTCTTTTAAATTTTGGGGTGCACATGTCCCAATGTTAAAAAATACTTTTTTCCCAACCCCTTTCCCTTAAACTCCCTTTGCTAGAGATCAGCAACAACAGGCGTTTAATCGCTGATTTGCCTAATAAATTTAGGGGATCAATTTGAAGTGGTGTTGAAACTGTCCGCCTCATCATGCTGTTCACATTTTGATATCATGAGACCAAGACAACACTTTACAGTTGATCAACTGTACCTCGCCATTGCGGGGCTTCAAGAAGGATGCTCTCAGACGGAAATGGCCACTGAGCTTAGAGTGTCACAGAGTGTCATCAGCAGGTTGTAACAGAGATACAGCGAGACTCACAGAAAGCCAAAGGACATCCACTTCTTTGCCTATATCACACACTGATGACCTCTTCATTGTAAACAATGCACTGTGGAACCGAATGATGAATGTCACACAACCCCAGGCATGTTAAAAGGGAGCTGAGAGGCACCCAAGTGTCACGTCAGATTATTCACAACCGTTTATATCAGTGTGGTCTGCGTGCTAGATAACCTGACCACACCAACAGGCAAAGGCATTATCTTCAATGGGTCAGGGAGCATCTACATTGTAAGAGGGACCAGTGGTCCTCAGTACTGTTCAGTGATTGAAGTCAATTCACTCGGAGCAAGAATAATGGCTGTCAAAGATGCTGGAGACATCAAAGAGAGGGCTATGCATCAGCCAGGTCAGGTACCCATGTCGGTCATCTAGCATGCAGACCACGCTGATGTGAACGGTTAAGACACTCTGTTGCCTCTCACCTCTCTTAATTGTGCTTGGAGAGGTGTGACATTCCTCATGCGGTTCAACAGGAAACCGTTTACAATGAAGCAGTCAGTGTGTGATGTAGCCAAAGGACGTCAACTTTTCTGTTACTCTTCCAGTCTCTCTATATCTCTTAAAATCTGTGGATGATAATCTGTGGGGACTTCCGTCTGAGAGCATCCTGCTTGAAGCCTCACAATTGTGAGGTACTTTTGTTCAATTGTAAGGTGTTGTCTTAGTCTCATGATGTCAAAATGATAACAGCATGAGGAGGACTGTTTAAAACCAAATTCAATTTGATACCGAAATTCAGCAATGAGTGTTACTCATGCTTGGTGTAAATATGCATGTGCTGTTCAATATCTTACATAAAAAAAACATTTTATAATTAACATCTTTAGAAAAGTTGGTCAGAAAAAGGAAAATAAACAACGTAAAATGTAATTTTATAGACAATTCAGCACACAAAAATACACTAGTCTATCTTGGAATGATCATTAAATCTTGGCTCATTAAAATATACATCTAAATTTTATTCCCTTTTATTCTTTGCACAACAAGGGGCCTGGGGCACTACAATATTAAGGTTAGTGGGTCTGTTACCCGATGCCCTCTTACTAGTACAATGGTGCAACTCTTTAAAATTTTAAATCATGTTCAGGACAACGTTATAAGATACAGATAGTGGGGATGATGGTTCACAAAGATTGCTGTCCTGATCGCAATCCCAGTTTAGGAAATAGTAATTACAATAAAGTTGCAGTACAACAATTTCTGAACAAAGTTACCTTTTTGTCCCAACTCTGTGATTTGGTGCAATGTCAATTGTATCTGTAGCTGAATCATGTCGCACAGCTAATCCTAGATCTGCAATGCAGCAGGTTCCATTTTTCTTAACCAGTATATTTTTTGATTTAAGATCTCTATGTGCAATAGCAGGTTTTCCTATTAACAAAAATAAATAAGCAATGAAGAACACATACACACACAAGCAGTTCCTGTAAGAATGGGTTCAAATGTTGCGCTACTGCATGCATTTATCAACTACATAAAAAATGTATGCAAATGTGAATTGTAAAAAAATTGCAGCAGAAATGCATGCTGCTGAATGCAAGCGGTTTTTAATGAGCTCATACTTTTTTGATGCAGTTTGAGGCCCAGTGCGTTTTTATTTATGAAAGCGGTTTAGGTGGACAACTTTCCTTGTGGCCTTTAACAACCAATCAGAGATCAACTTTGGTTTCTTTTACTGGTCTGGAAAATTGAAAGCCGAACTCTGATTGGTTGCCATGGGAGAAAAGGTAAGTCTTACGCTTATACAGTTTTTATAAATGAGGCCCAAAGTGTGAACCCACCCTAATAAGCCAAAGCATTTGCTTAGGATCACTCCATAATCATTAACAAAACTGTTGAAAACTGCTTTGTAATTCACACACTGCATCTTTGTTGACTTTTTGCGGCGTTTCTTAACTACATGAAAAAAGAAAAAAAAAATGCAAGCGCTTCTCAAAAGCAAGTGGATTTGTAATTAACTAATTTGGAACACAAATAATAAGGGGCCGTTTACACGGCAAGTGACAAATACCGGCCGCACGGGGGACGTCTTTTCTCCTCGATGAGCAGAGAAAATCCCTCCCCCTTCACATTGAGATCCACATATTCCGTCCGAAAACCGTGCATGTAGACTGTTTTGCGGGCGTCAAAACCACCGGGCGGAAAACCCGTGCAGTGGGGACATGCCCTAAGAAGTCAGGCACCTTTCTAATAACAGCTTAAAGAACAAGGAAAGAACAAAGTGAGTTGCTTCAATGGCTTAATCACTTCAGAAAGTTTTCAGTGTATCCTCATACTGGGGTCATGCCATTGGTAAAAATTGAAGGAAAAAAAAAGTCACTATAAATACACCAGAAATCTCCTGTGCTGGTAGAAGCACGCCCCCAGTTTTCAAAGATAAATTGTCTTTGGTTTTAGCCATTTCATGTGGACAACCCCGTTTCTTTTCTTTGACAGCAAATTGATCAGATAAATGGAGAGAAAAATTATCAGATTAAAAAAAAAACTAAAAAATATGTAATGCATAAAAAATATAGATTTTCTTAAAATCCTGCGTGATATCATATATATACACACATACATATACCAAGTACACAGAAAAAAAAACCTTTTAGATTTTTGGGAAAAAGACACTTTTTTTGCCACAAAATGCTCTAAACAGTACAGCACTTTTATTTCAGACATTTTTGTGGGGTACATGACATGGCTTAAATGCAACAACATGCTAATTTGTGCAAAATCTCCATCATGTAATTTTGGTTCCAACTAAGCTAAGCAGTCATTTGTATTAAATGTTAGACAAGTCTAAAGATGCTCCAAATGTATTAAACATTATGAGCCACTGTGATAACGTTGGCACATCCTTAGACTGCCTAGCTTAAAGTTACATGGTTTTAGTATTCATTGTGATAAATTTGCAGCAAAGTGCTTTTGTTTGTGGCACTTAGAACTAAAAATCCTAATAAAAAGCCATCTGTGGCATTCTTTATCATTTATCTCATCCTGCTCTCACATGGGGTTGCAAAAAGTCACCTGACAGATCCCCTTTAAAGGGATTGTGTCGCAATTTTTTTTTTTTGCAGTAATGTTTGTGTTTTCCATCATCTTTTTATTCCCATTTGCTGTAACTTTAATTGTGAGCCTATAAAAAAGTTATACAGCTTCATGTGTGTAAGAGCCCTGACCCCCTTCAGAGAGAGCCCTGTGCTGTGTGAGTTGCAGGACACACAGGCAACTGCCATAAAGTAAATACTGTAGGTAACAGACTTGAAAGGATTCCAGTCTGGTCAACTTCAGTGAGATCCCCCCCTGCTGTGAGCTCAGCTCTGCTCTATTGTCTGCAGGGAACCATGATTGTGGAGCCCAGAGGGGCAGCTACTGAATGTCCAGCCCCTCTGTGCTCCAGCAAGGCTGCCAGAGAAGAGGCTGACAGGTGTGCGACGTGTCCTCGTTCCCAATAAAGTGATCGTGCTTTTGTCACTAACGATGTTAGATTTTTCTGCTAATTTTAGTTTTCTCGCTGTTGACGTAAAAATTTTTATTTTTAAAGGGATTTTTGCGCTAAAATCCTTTTATTTACAGATTTTGACACTAATACAATTCTCTTGCTTCTGACGCAAAAAAATTCTTTTTTTTATGGATTTTGGCGCTAAAATCCTTTTGATTTTGGTGCCAATAAAGTACTCTCACTTCTGATTCTGAAAATTAGATTCTTTACGGATTTCGACGCCAGACTCCGCGGCGGCGGATTTAGACGAAAGGCTCCGCGGTGGAGGATTTCGACGCCAGACACCGCGGCGGCGGATTTCGACGCCAGGCTCCGTTTGCGGAGTTCCTCTGTAGTTCTTCTGCTACACTCTTCCCCTCTGACAACCTTTCCGCTTTAGTCCCCCTCGTACACGTCGTCCCCTTTCTGACACCGTCTTTTCCTCTTTATTCCTCCGTCAACATGTCGCACCCCTGACATACGTCGTTCCTCCGTCGAACACATCGTTTCCCCTCTGACACACGTCTTCCCTCTTTATTTCCTCCGTCAAATGTAGTACCCTCGACACACTCATTCCTCTTTAGTTCCTCCGTCATACATATCGTACCCATCTGACACACTCATTCCTTTTAGTTCTCCTGTCATACTATCCACCCCCTCTGAATACCTTTCCCCCCCTTCGGTTCCGTCCCCATCTGCCACGTCTTCCTCTTTTGTTCCTCCTGTTCTACATTCTACCCATCTGACACACGGCTTTCCCTTTTTTGTTCCCCCTTGTATACACGTTCATAGAATGTAATTTGGGGTCACCTGGGATACCTGGAGCGGGGATGCGACATACATCACCGCCACTTTTAGGTACACCTCCAACTGCTCGTTTAACACAAATTTTTCAAATCACCAATCACATGGGCAACTCATGCATTTTAGGCATGTAAAGGGTCAAGACAATCCCGCATTAAAAACCAGCATCAAGGGGAAGAAAGGTGATTTATGCCTTTTTAACGGGGCATGGTTTTTGGGTGCCAAAGGGCTGGCTGAGTATTTCAAACTCTGATTCCTGATTTTCACGCAAATCTCTAGGTTTACGGAAAAGGTCCGAAAAAAAAAAACATCCGTGAGGGGGCATCCTGGGGGGGAAATCCCTTTTTTTTAGCCAGAGGTCAAAGGAAAAAGGGCAACTGGTTCGAGCTGATAGAAAGAAACAGGGACCAAATCCACCCTACAACCAAGGTGGCAGAAGAGCTCTCTGAACCCAGAAACGCAACTTTGAGGCAGATGGCTACCACAGAAGACCACCCGGGTGCCACCCTTCGAAGAACAAAAAACGAGCCCCAATTTTCCCAAGCTCATCGAAATTGACGCAAATGGAAAAACGTTGCCGGGTCTGATGAGTCTCGATTCTGCTGCGACTTCGGTGGAGGGTCAAAATTTTGCCAACAACATAAAAGCAGGATCCATCCTGCCTTGTATAAACGTTCAGGCGGGGGTGGGGTGTCAGTGGGGGGAAATTTTTTTCTTGCCCTTTTTTTGGGGCCCCTTGGACCAATTGAGCATCGTTCAACGCCACAGCCACCTGAGTATTTTTTGCTGCCATGCCCCCACCCTTTAGACCCAATTTTCCCCACATCGATGGCTACTTTCAGCAGGGTAATGCCCATGTCATAAAGCTGAATCATCTCAACTGGTTTCTTAACTGACAATGAGTTCATGTACTCAAATGGCCTCCACAGTCACCAATCTCAACCCCAAAGAGCATCTTTTTGGGGTGGGGAACGGGAGATTCGCATCATGGATGTGCAGCCGACAAATCTCGGCCAAAGTGTGAGCCATCAGTAAAGGACCAAAATCCTGAGGAATGCTCCACACCTTTTTAAACATGGCCACAAAAAATAGGGAGTTTCTGAAGGCAAAAGGGGGCCAACCCTTACAGAAAGGGGTACCTAATAAAGTGGCCGGGGGTGTATACTGTGGCCCTTCCTTCTGCACATCCATATAAAAGAGTAAGGGAGTGCCACAGAGTCTTGGGTTTTTATTGGTCCGAAAACGCATCCAAAAAAAGAGCTTTTTTCGGATGCAAAAACCGCTAAGTGTTTGGATGCATTTGGCTCAGCAGGAACGCACCCTATATTTTTTTAAGGCCCTGCTGCTTTTTCGGGCAAAAATTGAAATGGGGAATTTCCTAACAGATGCGAAAGCCAGTGAACTGTATCGCCAATCACTCGTGAAAGCATCGTTTTCTAAAATAGAATGAAAATCAACTTATTTATTCGATACGTTTTTGGGGGGCTGACAGACAGACCAAAAACTATTTAAACTATGTTTTCACGATCAAAGACGCCATGGAACAGACCCTAAATGAATCACTTTCACCTGGTTAATTTCCCTTTTTTAGCATGGGAAAAACAACACTCGTATGGTGTCTTTAGTCACCCAAAAAAAATGGGGATTCAAACCACCTCCCTCTCCTTTACACCAAGGGAGGGGAGGCGTGGAGGTCACCACCAAACCCGCCTACATTCACAGCAGTGCTGTAATACAGGGCTTTTGTACATGGACCAAAATGTTTTTATCTTGGGTGTCTCCCTGGGGCAAAGTGGGAAACCTTTAAACATTATGCATTTTTTTAAATATTTACCACAAATTGAATGAAAGAAAAAAATATGCTAAAAATTTAGACAAAAATGAACACACATTTCATCAATAAAAAAAATAAAAATTTGATGACAGATTCCCTTTAAGCATCTGAACCATTTTCATCCACAAGCCAAATGTTGATATAAAAGTAAATGTATAACGAAAACAACTGTTTAGTTATCCCTTATTTCTATCTACTCCCGTACAAAAAACAGCATTGTAAACTGCATGTGTGATTCCAGTCATGAAGTGTACCTCCTCTTACATTTACATATTGATTTAGTCTCCCTCTCTCTCAGTGGTACTCTACACAGAACAAACATACTAAACGGAAATTAAAACAGTATCTCATGTGAATACTCACATGAAATCATTATGTTTCAAGCACATATCCAAGGGTCTAAAGCCTTGGGCAGAAAGAGGTTGGGGACAAAAAAAGAAAAACGAACATGCTTGGGTAGCCAACCACAGATCTAGAGGCCCAGTGTATACAGCTTGTGTCAGGATGCAATCCTGTAGATGTGGCTATTGACAAACAACATCCCGCTATGGAGTAGGCTGTGTTGTTATACAAGGCTTCTCCTGTGCCTCCAACCTCCACAAAACCTGGAATGATCTTCATATTGTAATAGATGTAATCTGGCTATAGATCTCTATGTGATGGCTGCGCAAGTTATCGTGACAGATACCAGAGCTACAAGCAGTTTTTTTTTTGTCTCTCTGATGGGTTATATTTAAAAAATCATTTAAAATTAAAGGCCCCCTTACTTCTTCATCCTTATTTGTGCTGTAGCTGCAGCCAACCGAGTGGTGGCTGCACATGCACGGCTCTTTGTTCAATTCTATGGGAGCTCTTAGCACAGGCATGCACACTTAAAAATCAACAAGTGGTACAGCTACGTCAACTAGCAAAGGGAAGCTTCTCGTATGTTAATAACTTCGTTCCATATTGCTCTTAAGTTTAAGGGCTAACACTATAGAATGATCCATTAAAAGAGTGTTCCCAAGATAGATTATCCAGTATCAGATCGGCTAATAGCTAGCTTCAAGCCAACAGCATTAGAGTATGATGAGGGCTGTATATCACTGCAAAATTATAATCCCTGTTAAAACTTAACTTTTACTAGGTCTCCCTTACATCCGGGGTGCCAGCATATCAAAGCACTGCGAGGGTCATCAGCAACCATACCAGCATTTAGCTAAGTATTTTGTTCTATCAGATATAAGGTCGCAACGTGTGGTATATAGCATTATAATATTTGATTCTACAGCAAGTATTTTTTGAATCCCCTGATGAACCCTATATTAAAGGGGGAAACGCGTCGGGATAGCTGGGGATACATGTTCAGATGCTACACACTCACAATTATATTGTCTGTCATCTAAGCGGAGCCGTCCTATTTCGGGGCGATTACCCCGCCGACAGATAATAGAAGGGATATTGCACTATAATGGTATGTGTTGGTAATGTATAGGGGTTCAAGTCACATATTTTTAGGGTATACTAGTAAAAGTTAAGTTTTAACAGGGATTATAATTTTGCAGTGATATATGGTTAAATTCTCTGTTGGCATTAGATTTTGTAGTTCAATTATGATGAGGGCTGCACTTGTGGCAATAATCCCCATTCATCTCTATGGGAGTTCTGAATATAGCGGAGCACAGTCACTCGGCTATGTTCAGAACTCCCATAAAAAGTAAAAGGATGGCCACAATCATAGCCATTCGGTGACACTGCATGCTCATTGCTGCTTCCGTATGTTGCTTCATGAGAACACCCCTTTAAATATTTTATGATCGTGCAATAAAAAAAGAAATACAATCAATATGAATGCAAGGGGTGCATTTATATGTTAACTTTTTATTTAGATTTTATTCAACTTGAATAGCCATACCTTGTGTGCCAACTATCTCCATATGAAGATGAGCCAGGCCACTTGCTGTGGACAACGATAACTTTATCATTCCTTCCACAGTAACTGTGTATCTGTTTAAGTAATCAAAAAGGGATCCATGCTCATGATAATCTGACACCAACCAGAGCTGAGTCCATGTTCCATTATCTGTAGGAGCAAATTCAAAATGAAGACACTACGTTAATTACAGTGCAGACCTTTTAGATTAACATTAAAAACATCTTAATGCATTCTCTAGTATACATCCAGCAACGGCATATGACTTTGCTCTGAATAATAACATTTTCCTATTAAATGGACTAATTTTATAACTATTTTGTTATAACCTACAGCTAAAAGGTTAATATACAACAGAATTTTCTTTTATAATTTTCTTCTATCAACTGGAAATGTTTGCATTATCATTAACAGAAAATGTCAGTCTAGATTTTAAATTTCACATATTAACAAGCAGCATGTGACTACTGCAAGTTTGAGAACACCACACCTTCACTTTTTACACTGCAAATAAATAAATGGTCGGCACTTCCAAAAATTGCAAAATAAATGGCACAGGTGAAAGCGGACTTGGCTGCAATGCAAATGAAAGCACAAAAACGGACAGAAGCACCCTGCAAATACTAATAGACAAACACTGGAAATATGAATCGTTTCTAGATGTCAAATGCAAAAATATCAGGCTTTTAACCCACTATGGGTCCTTCGGATTGTATGTACAGTTGAAACTAGAAGTTTGCGTACACTATATAAAAAGACACATATGCATGTTTTATCACTATCGGACATGAAATCGTAATAAACCTTACCCGTTTTAGGTCAATTAGGATTACAAACATTTATAATTTGCCAAATGTCAGAATAATGAGAGAGAGAGAATTCTTAAGGCACTTTTATTACCGTATATACTCAAGTATAAGACGACGCAACTATAAGCCGAGGCACCTACTTTTCCCACAAAACTCTAGGAAAACTTATTGACTTGAGTATAAGCCTAGGGTGAAGAATGTAGCGGCTACTAGTAAATTTCAAAAATAAAAATGAACACCAATAAAATTTACATAGGCAGTTTAATGTCCCCCATAGGCAGGTATAGGCAGTTTAAATGTCCCCCATAGACAGGTATATATCCCCTCATAGGCAGATATAGGCATTTATAACCAGGTATATGTCACCCATAGGCAGGCAGTTATAGTAAAAAAAAAAAATATATAAAAAAATACAAGTCCTGACCTTTCCCCGCCGCTCCCAGGCTCTCTCCATGCTCCGTCTTCTGGCACAGGCGGCATGAGGTCAGCCTGATGACACACGCTGCCTGTGCCGGATAATTCCGGAAGGCCGCAGGTCTGCTTGCGGCCTTCCAGAGTACTATTGCAGAGCAGGGAGCGCCCACTCTCTTCTCCGCAATAGAGTCTTCAGCTGTATGCGCTCCCAGGAGTTGCATACAGCTGAAAAGATCGCCGACAGCGCCCAGGCCATGGCAGCGCCCGGGCGCTGTCAGCTAACTCAGGATTCAGCTGTATGCGACTACCAGAGGTATCGCGTACAGCTGAAGTGTCCCTGCCAGCACCTGAGGACAGCTTTTTCAGCTCATTTTTTTGGCTGAAAAACTCGGCTTATACTCGAGTGTATATGGTACTTTTCTGCAAAAGTCAAAAGTTAACATATACTTCATTAGTATTTGTTAGCATTGCCCTTAAATTGTATGACTTGGATTAAGCATTTTGAATATCCTTCTTCAAGCTTCTCACAATTGTTGGTAGGAATTTTGGCCCATTCCTCCTAACAGAACTGGTGTGACTCCGCCATATTTGTAGGTCACCTTCCTCACACCTGCCTTTTCAGCTTTGCCCATAAATTTTTAATAGGACCGAGATCAGGGGTTTGTGATGGCCACTCCAAAACCATGACTTGGTTATCCTTAAGCCACTTTGTAACCAGTTTTGCAGCATCCTTCTGGTCACTGTCCATTTGGAAGACCCATTTCCGCCCAAGCTTTAACTTCCTGGATGATATCTTGAGATGTTGCTTCAGTATTGGCACATATTCTTCTTTCCACATGATGCCATCGATTTTGTGAAGTGCACCTGTTCCTCCTGCAGCAAAACAATCCAACAACATGATGCTGCCATGATGATCCCTGTGTTTCACAGTTGGGATGGTGTTCTTAGGCTTCCAAGCTTCTCCCTTTTTCTTCCAAATGTAACGATGGTCAATATGGACAAACCGTTCAATACAAAGGGAATATGTCGCCAATTTATTTTTTTTTTACTTATTAAAATCAAGACCCTGATCCACATGCTTTTCCTCCCAGTCGTGTTTATTTGTTGATTTTAGATTTCTCTCTTCGGCCGGCGATATAGGGTTGTTGGGGAGACATTCTTGGTTTCACTGGTTTAACAGCAGTCAGAGAGATGCTTTACAGCAGCTTCATGACCATAGGATTCTTAAGACAATTTCTGTCCCATAGACGTCTATAGGAGAGTTTTCACTGTGAAGGGAGGGGAGAGGGGGAGCTGTGACATCTCCTCCTGTGACTTGTGGATTCTGTGTTATCTGTACACAATGCGGTCTCCTTTCAGTTCGACCCTGCTTTTACTGATAATGAGCACACTGCTGAAAAGCTCTCTTAACAGAACAGGATGTGTCAGACGATAAATAGGCCTAGTGGCCAAAGTGCAAACTGCAGGACTTTAGAATTATTACAAAAATACTGAAAGTGATATGGAAAATGTAAAAAAAAATAACCAAAAATTCCTAAAAAATGTGTTTAAAATAAAAATGTGAGTTAAACAATAAGTCATTTTTTGATGACACATTCCCTTTAAGTTTCGTCAGACCACAGGACATGTCTCCAAAAATGTAGGACTTTGTTCCTGTGTGCATTTACAAACATTAATCTGGTTTTTATATGTTTGTTTTAGAGTACTGGCTTCATCCTGGCAGAGTGGCCTTTCAGCCACTGATGATACAGTACTCGTTTCACTGTGGATAATGACACAATCTTACCACCTCCCGCCAGCATCTTTACAAGGTCTTTTGCTTTTACTCTTGGGTTGATATCCACATGTCGGACCAAAGCATGTTCATCTCTCAAACACACAACCTGTCTCCTTCCTGAGCGGTAGGGTGGCTGGACATTCCCATCTTGTACTTGTGTATAATTGTTTGTACAGATGAACGAGGCACCTTCAGGTACCTGGAATTGCATCCAAGAGTGATCCAGACTTGTGCAAGTCCACAATTGTCTTCCTGATACCTTGGCTGATTTCTTTAGACTTTCCCATGATGTTATACCATACATGCCAATTCTCCCGTTTTTGGCGGGGGGGTCCCCTCCCGCCCTCCCGGGGGAGTTGGCATTCCTCCCGCCGCCTGCAGGCGGCGGGGGTCCTTTAAATTACCGCGCGCAAGAGTAGCGCTGGTGGCGCTACTCTTGCGCCGCGGGACCGCTCCTACAGGCGGGTGCAGCGGCCGCAGCGGCCGCTCACCCGCCGCGGTCTCACTGTGCGGGGAGAGGGAGGAGGGATCGCTCCCTCCTCCCTCCTCTCCCTGTATGTACGGCGCCGGTGTGTGCGCCGTACATACAGGTCAACGGCGCAGGGGGAAATGACGCGCGGCTGCAGGGGAGTGATGCGCGGCTGCTCTCACTTCCCCCTGCGCCGCTGAAGAGATCGGTCGGGAGCGCGCCACGCTGCAGGAGCCTGGTAAGGTAAGTGGATTTTATTATTTCATTTTTTATTAGCTTTAGTGGGGCTCTACCTGTCTAACAGAGAGGGCAACTACCTGGCTAACAGAAGGGGGCAATACCTGGCTAACAGATGGGGGCACTACCTGGCTAACATATGGGGGCACAACCTGGCTAAAATATGGGGCACTACCTGGCTAACAGATGGGGGCACTACCTGGCTAACAGATGGGGGCATACCTGGCTAACAGATGGGGGCACTACCTGGCTGACAATGGGGTGGCAACCTACCTGGCTAACAATGGGGGGCATCTACCTGGCTACAGAGGGGGCATCTACTTGGCTACAAGGGGGCATCTACCGGCCTGTAAGGGGCACTACCTGGTTATGGGGGGCTACTACCTGGCTATAAGGGCATCTACCTGGCTTTCTTCCAAAGCCGTTATGCAGTTAGGTGGAGTGGGGGTGTGGCTTTTTGGAGGGGCGTGGCATACCAACAAGATGGGCATGTCCATGCAAATTTTTGCCGCGCCGCCCACTAAATTCTCCTGCTTTTTCATTTTCGAAAGTTGGCAACTATGTGTTATACACAGAAGCAGCGTGTTTCTGGTGTGCTAAAAAATACATTCACAGGTGTGTCTCTAATTAATTCAGATGTTGCCAATCAGAAGCTTCCAAAGACATGACATCATCATATGGGCTGTCCCAAACTGTTTAAAGGCAAAGTAATCCTAGTGTATGTAAACTTTTGACTTTGCAGAAAGTAATAAAAAAATACCTTAAAAATTCTCACTTTCATTATTCTGGCATTTGGCAAATATAAATAATTTTGGTAATCCTAATTCAACTAGAATGGGTAAGGTTTATTCTGATTTCATGTCAGATCGTGAGAAAAACATGCATGTGTGTCTTTGAATAGGTATCACATTTTCCCCCATACTTCAGGTGTCAATGTTGTTGAAAAAAAAAAATCTGCGCCGGTTGTGCCAATGTGCTGAGATTTCTATGCAAATGAATAAGAAATGGCTTTCAAATCAGATTTGAATGCAGATTCTGACATGCAATCTGTATCAAAAAATGGTGTGTGAACATAACCTAAAGGATAGCCAATCTTGGGGTCAGTGTTCACATACCATGAGATTTTCGAAAACAAGCTAGACAACATGTAGCACAGGAAATGCAAAAATAAAGCAGGGAAACATACTAATTTGATTAAAGCAACCCGGCAAATAAGCCCGTGTTCACACGGCTTATTCAAGCCGTAATTACGAGCCGGATTGCGCTCGCAATTCCGGCTTGAATAAGGGGCGGGGGCGCGGCCCACCGGCCCCATAGACTTGCACATTATCCAGGCGCAATACGCGCCGTGGATAATGCAGGGGACTTTCTCCCCACCCGGCGGATTCGCCGAGCGGGGAGGAGCGACGGAATCCACTGTTCTCTATGAGAACTGTGGATTACCGTAATTACTGCGACAGATTGGCACCGTACTGCAGCGCAAATCCGGCGCGCAGTACGGCGCCAATCCGCGGCGAAATAAGCCGTGTGAACGGCCCCTTAGACACCGTAGAGAACATTACTGGATGGAACAGGATGGGTGGACAGTTAAACAGGGAGGCCTATCAAACTATCACATCTCCTAAAATGGGGGATAAAACAGAGAAAATTCCATTACCCAAAAAAACAAGAGACAAAAACAAAACAAATCACACAAGCTCTAGCAATTGAGACTCATCAACAGACAGGAAAATACTGAAGGAAGAATAAATAGGTTTACAGAACATTTACCTTTATTGTCTGCTGCTATAAATCCCAGGATGTTTTCATGACGTAACATTACAGTTTGATAAATCTCTGCCTCACGGAACCACGAACGTTCTTCTCTAGAGGAGAATATCTTAACAGCAACTTCTTCTCCCCGCCACTTTCCTCTCCAAACTTCTACAAATCGACCTTTGCCAATGCTCTCCTGCAAAACTATTGTTCTTGCAATAGTTCTTTGTACGAGTAACGGGAGACCTTAAAGTCCAAAACCACGGCATATTACAAACAAGCTATTCAAGCAAACACAGCAAAACCTTTGCTCTAACATGATTATCTAGAAAGGATCAGTGTCTGGCACATGTTTCAGGCACAGAACGGCACTAGGATGTAAAATGTCACATTGTATAGAGACAATACCTTAGAGATCTCCTACCACATTCATCCACATGCGCTTTACCAGACATAACTGAGGAAGGCCATCTAGCCAAAATATTTTAAAAAGTCTGGATTACCTTGATTATCCATATGCTTATTACTGATACCCTATTGGTGATATACTGATTCTTGTTCAAATAAATATCGTTCCGATTGCATAAGATAAGGTGTGCTTAGGTATTGTCTCTATACAAGATTACACAGGATTGGTTATCCTTCCTTAAGCACCCTACCATCTACTTGAACCTACCACACTAGGTGTGCGGCATCCTTTCTACTACTAGCAAAATGTCACATAACCCTAGTGTGAAAACGGAGAATAAGTTTCTCAGATCAAAAATTTACTACTTGATTCTCAGCTCTCTTTCTGAACCCCTTGTTGCCCAATTCATTTAGATTATCCCCTTAAGACTCAGGCGTGAAAAGGCCTTAAATGGGTTGTCTCACTACAGGGATTGCGTTTTATGTTAAAGATCTTGCAAAAACAAGTCACTTTGCAATGTGTGTCCATTAACAGTAATCCTACCTATTCTGAGATATCCCCTCTTGCATGGGCTGCAGCAGCTCCTCAGGCGCTATAGCTACAGACCTGTTTGACCAAATCCTGATAGGCTGCCAGCACGGGTTTTGCTAAAGCTACATAACTGGAATCTACTGCAGCCTAATAGAAGCCAGTAAACACGCCCCTAAAATTCAAAATGAAACCAAGAAAACAGGACTGAGGTAAGATGAATCAATGTAGTGAGACAACCCCTTTAATGACTTACATTTTTGTGTTCCCCTTTGTTTGAACAGTCGTAACTTTTTTTTCTTTTTTTTTTTTTAGAGACACAGTTGTATGAGGACTTGTTTTGTGTGGGAGAAGTTGTATTTTTGGGTGTTATGGTTAATTTTACTAATAAATTACGGTGGAATTTTTGGCAAAAAAAAATATTGCAACGTGAACATAAACAGTTCTTCTGTCTTTTTTTTTTGTTTTTTTTACACCATTCACATTTCACACTAAAATAGCTTGTTAGAGGAATTCTACAGGTTATTACAGTCGTGTAGATACCCTATATGTGTAGGTGTTTTTTGTGTAATTTAGGCAAAAAAAAAATGTATTCAATATTTTTTTCTACATTTTTTAAAGTTTTTTTTTAAATGTTTTCTTTCATCCCATTAAGGGATGATTATTTAACAGTTTTTTGGTTTTTTTTCACTTAATGTATTACCATATGCATGCATGCGAATACATATGTGTCATTCTGACACAGGCAGCAGTCAGGGCAGGACACAGTGTGCCCTGACTGCAGGCTTGCTACACTATAGTTCCCCAGGGCTGACTGTACAGACATTCCCCGGTTTCCACTGGTCACCAGGAGTCCCGATCACATGATGGAGCAGGGGAATGCTCTTTGATTATGCCGCAGTCACTGACTCCGACAAGGGTTGAGCACCAGGGATCAGAGGATATCTCCGCTCCTGGCGCTTACAGAGACTGCTCTGGGAACAGAGCCGTTAACTACAGCTGTTCCTAGCGCAGCTGCGGTGCGGGGATCCGCAAAACCAGTCTTTTGACGTCACTGCAGAAAAACGACCTACATCGCCAGCCGTCAAAAGACAGTGGGCAGTCGTTAGGGGGTTAATGAGCCAATTGCATGGTCACTGTGCCACAGACCATCATTCATGACATTGCATGCTCCTGCAGTTGTGCCATCTGCAGGATTGGGCTGTTAGAGAACAGATTACTGCAGTTACCTGTCACACCATCAGTAAAAACAATTAGGACAACGGGTCATGTTATACATTGTTTTTCTCAATGCAAAAGCAAGGCTTACATGGTGGGGAGGCTGCAACAGAACAGTATGGCATCTCACCAAAGCAATTTTTTGTTTACATCCTGTTCATTTATTTTTTTATCCCCGTCTTCCAATAACTTTTTATAGCTTTTTCATAGCTTTACAAGAGTTTGTTTTTTGCAGGACAAGTTGTCCTTTTAACGGGAACCTGTCACATAGTGTATGCCCCCCCTTGCTGAGGACAGCACAAGCTAGTAACAGACATGCTATTTCCAGCGCTGTGTCCCTTATTCTGTAAGATACAATAGTAAGGGAGCATTTAAAGGGGATGTATCGCTTCCTTACTTCGGCTGAGTCACACTTCTCTTAGCTTCTCAGCTCTGTGAATGCAGGGGCGTTTCTTCCCCTCCCCGCGGGATGACATCATCCCCCCTTCACTGCTGGCCAGAGACCCCCCCCCCCTCCCTGAGTCCACATATCACTTGTGTCTCTCCCTATCAGTCTTATTTTATAAGAGCTGTATACATACCACAGGCTGCATTCAATCTAATCTGAGCACTGATCTCTCACAGCTGGAGATGTATTACAGCTTTCTAAGAACGGCACAGATCTGCGGTCAAAACTGTCATGTTTTCTCATTGTACAATCTGCTGCAGTCTGTTTCTGCTAGGTGTGGAAACAGAAAATGCTACGGCCCCTAACTTCGAGTCAGACACACAGCTCGTGAATCGACCCCGGGCTGTACAGAATGTAAATGAGCTCTCAGCTAGTGAATTGCAGAAGGTAGGAGGGATTAGACCCACACTGGATATCAGTGTAAATAAAAACACAAGATAAGGGACACTGTGAGAACAAGGCAGCTTTGCTAATGACATCCAATTGCAAAGTTGCTTGTTTTCCCTGTCCCCTTATTCTGAAGACCATTTAATGAAACGATAACACCCCTTTAATGCTCAAATCCAGCAGTTTGCAGCCTGCTCTGTCAGAGAGAAGCCAAGTTTATTCATAAGTGGTGGTTAGCCCCATCCATGGCTGATTCTGTCTAGAAGGCAATGTTCACATGGCTTATTGCCGACATAATTGCGGGGATGGATTTCGCCCCGCAATTACGCCAGCAGCCATGCAGCGGGGGCGGGTCGCGCGCAGTACGGCTGGAATCAGTCTCCGAATAAGCCGTGTGAACGGCCCCTTACCGTGAATAGGTAGAAATCTGCAATAAACGGCAGGTGGGTGGAGCTAGAGTAAACTGGACTCTTTTCTGGCAGAGCAGGCAGCAAAACGTTAGATTTCAGCATTAAATACGCAAACTCCTGCATCTTACAGAATAAGGGACACACCTCTGGACATAGAATACCTGTCACTGGCTTATGCTGTCTTCAGCAAGGGTGGTATGACCAATGTGACAGGTTCCTTTTGCTAATACATTATAATACAATTCGAAATAGCAACAAAAAACCTCCCGCAAGTGAGAAAATTTTGGGGGAGAGGGGGGGCGAAGATCATTTCTATGGCATCCTCTGTGCTGTCTAAATGTGTAGTTGTTGTTGGCAACTTCATGAGATACATGGGATTTTCTGATCACTTTTTATGTCTTTTTTTTGGCGGAAAAAAACGGCATTATGCCATTTATTTATCCCTCATGCTAAATGTTAAGAAAATAAAAAAAATGTTGTATTTTAATAGATCAGACTTTTACGGGCTTGTTCACACGGCATTTTCACGCCGTGTTAACTACTGCTAATTGTTTAGATCCGTCTCTGGGACCGACAGGACGGACCCAGAGATGGATCTAAACAATTAGCAGCGAGAATTGCATGAATCGCATGTCAATACTTTCAGACGCAGCCGACAGGCAGGAGGGAAACACGCAGCGGTGATCTCTCATGTGAACGCCGCTGAGTCTTCCTCATAGCCCGCAGTGATAACCTCACTGCTAATTGTTTAGATCCGTCTCTGGGTCCGTCCTATCGGTCCCAGAGACGGATCTAAAAAGCATAGTTAACACGGAGTGAAAACGCCATATGAACAAGCCCTAAGGATGTGGCAATGTCAATTAGGTTTACGTTCCTGTAAAATGGGAAAAGGGGGAGGACTTCCAGGGGCGGGGCGCTAAGTGCGGCCGACTTAACGAAGCTCCTGCACCCGCGAGCGAAATCTCAGCTTTCTCCTAAGCATCCTACGTCTTGAAAGCTACAAAATGCTGGGAAAGAGTGAGGAGACGGGAAGGAGTCGGAAGACTGAAACATTTCACCCCCGGAATCCGTAAGCAGCGAGGTAAGCTGCAGAGGAGGCGAAAGGCCATCTCCCGCGCCTGGCACTGGAACGTAGCGGCCTGCTGATCAGCAACGCTCAACCCAACTGAGCCCGACTCACCTACAGATAAGAGGAAGCGGTCACGCCGTTCGACCGAGCGAAGTGGAGGCAGCTGAGACCACCGAAGACCCTCAGAGTGGCCTGTAGACTGGGGACAGCAACCTCCCCGGGGCAAGATTCCACTACCAGAGATTCGGCACAGTCTCCGCAATTGTAAGTGACGGCAGGGACGGGCACAGGGCTCAGCGCAGAGGCCTTCGAGATATCATCGCCTGGCACCCGTAAAGCCATAGCCTGCAGCGTGGAAGACCGGACAGCCCAGCTACTGAGAAGGGGGGCCGTGCAGAGGTGCTACTGCCAGGGTGCGCACCTGCCCGGACTGTTCACCTGCTGGGGGGCTGCCAGTAGATATACCCCAACCTAGGGACTCTTTCTGGACAGACCGATGCTGCAGCATAGACCACTATCTCAACTGCGGCACCCCAGGGACATCCTGTGCCCACGCTCTCCTGCTTGGGGCCAGCACCACTCCTCCGATTCCTGCGGCGATGGAACCCACGGGTCAACTGTACCACCAGGCAGACGGAGGCATAGGGGGACGAGAAACCTGACCCCAAGACGCAACATCAGTGTCCAATGGTCCGGAAACCTACAGACCCTTCCACGATCAAAATGGGAAAAGGGATTGCTTTGATTTTTTTTCTAAATTTTTCTTAACTTTATTTTAACTTGTATTTTTAAAATCCCTAAGGTACTCGACTGCTAGATGGCACAATTACTTGTACACTACTCTACAATACTTACATATTCCAGAAGAGGGTGCAGTTACAGCTATCCTACTACACCCTCAGAGGGGAAGCTGCTGAAAAAGCTGAAGTTTTGTTCTGTGCCTCAAGGCATAAACATCTGAATATATGACCTCTATAGAGTCAATGACCACCAGAAACTGAACACTAGAATCGCACATTCCTGCTTATAGTAGCACTTATAACATGCCTGCACAGTAAAAAATAGAAAAAATAAAAGTTATGAGTCTAAAGGAATGTTCACATGCCGCAATACGCTGGCCCCATTGACATGTAACTTATCTCCCCGCCCGAACAGTAAGATCGTATTGTACGCGCGCGCGGGGGGAGGGGGTGGACGAGGCATCATCCCTCTGGCTCTCTGAGAGCTATGTAGTAGCGTAATTCAGGTGCGCATCTCCCCGCATATTAAGCGCAAATATGCGGCGAAATGCCATTACACAGTCCCCCAAATCATACCTGATTTATATACACTTTTCGCCATTAATGTAATAAAATGTACCTGAGCCAGATCCTGAAGTGGTCATATCATATATTAAATCTTTAAGCGTTGTACCCTCGGATATAAATGGCCGATCTAATGACGGGTCTTCTTCATTAGGAACACGGTGATGAATAACTGTGCGGTTGTGGCATACATACAAGATGAACATCAGCAGGATACAGATGAAACATATGGGACCAGCAATAATAGCTGCCAATTCCACTGGGGTAAAGGTCGTGAAAGACTTTTGTGACGTAACTGTAAAAAAAAAAAAAAACAGAACAATAAATTCAATGTTACACTTTACATTAAAGACTATGCTTGCAGGATTTAACCCCATACAGGGCAGCTTCTCTGCAAGACAAATCTAGCTTTATACATAAAGTATCATAAGTTGTATGACACAAAAAAATACTGCATCAATAGGATAGGACGTTTTAAATTGTGATTTCTCACCTCTGTCTACAAGTGTCACCTGCTGCAGGGGTGTCACAAGGGGGCCTTATTTGTTCTGTGTCTATGAGATTAGGACGACTATGCCCAGTAGTTGGCTTGGGATCCCTTACTGAGCTAGTACTTTGCTATAGATATAAGGCTCTCCTGTTAATAGGTGGGGTTCCACCAGACTTGATGATAGAAAGTGAGTTACTCCCTCTTTCAGAAGCAAAAAAGCTTAAATGATGAGATTAGAAATCAGGTTTTTAAATAGTGTGCATAGAGGTTAAGAGTTAGGGCTTATTCACACGACGTTTTGGATGCGTTTTACGGATCCGTTTTTAACCTGCGAAAACTGGATGCATATTGCATCCAAAAAGAGGATCAAGAAACGAGACAGCTGATCCTGTATTGGATGCTTTTTGCATGCGTTTTACGGATCCGTTTTTCCAATGTTTATTTAAATATAATATAACCTATCAACGACCAAGAAAAAAACCCTTTTTTTACCTAGTGTCAATCAACTGTACATACACCTATTATTTTAGAACCGCCCCCCCCCCCTATTTTTTTTTTTTTTTTTAAATCAACCAATAGTTTTCAAACCCACCTCATGTAAATGAATTAACAACAATCATTTATAAACTAAATCCTTTATAAACTAAATATTTATAAACTAAATATATATTTAGTATACATATATATATTATATACATTTACATAAATATACATTTATATACTATTATATACATTTACATACTATTATATACATTTATAATATTATACACATTTATAATATTATATACATTTATATAAATATACATTTATAATATTATATACATTAATAATTACATTTATAAATTATATACATATTATATCAAATGTATAAATATATATAAAATTATATTATATATACTATTACATATATATACATATATATATATAATTTACATATATATACACATTATATATATATATCTATATTATTATATTATATATATATATATATATAAAATTATATACATATATAATTATATACATTTTATATAAATGTATATTTATATACATTTATAAACTAAATATAACCCAAACATAATATTAAAATTTTATATTTAATTTAAATCCAATGCGTTTTACGGATGCGTTTTTGGCATCGAAAGCGGATCCAAAACGCACCCAAATGTATGCTGCGCTTTTGGATCCGCTTTCGGGATGCAAAAGCGCACTCCATTATTTTCCTATGGGGATTTCTCTTGCGTAAAACGCAAGAAGAATTGACATGTCAATTATTAAAACGGATCCGAAAAGCGGATCACGAAAAGCGCATCACTCGTGTGAACAGCGATGCGCTTTTGCCATTGAAAGCAATGTTATTCACACTGACAATTGTTAGATCCGTTTTGCAAATCCGTAAAACAGATCACAAAAACGTCGTGTGAACAAGCCCTTATACATAATAAAAGTTACGTTTTAGTGTTTTACAGATAGAGAACTGATAGTTTAAGTTTGCCTATGGCAAAATAGTAAATATAGTGATCAAAAGTCACTCTCTGTTCTCTTGCGAGATTCCCAATTTTTTGGAGATTATGTGACAAGCAGACTATTGGGCACAATAGGCTTCTGTTCATGGCAGACTAGAGACATTTACTTGACCTCCTGCTGCCATGGCACCCCACAATCATGTTTGCAGAATTGAACCCCATCCCTCTGTCAATCACCTACATGCCGTGGACACCGCTGACTGCAGCTCTGATCCCCACAGTTAGGCCTCGTTCACACGGCTTATTTCAGAACGTATTTACATCGGATTGCCGATCGTAAATACGTTCTGAAATCAGTTGAAAATCAGTTGCAAATAAGTGCCACTAAGTGTGGCACGTATTTGTAACTGATTTCCCGACGTATTCACCATCTCCATTCATTGTAGGTGGTGAATCCGTCCGTAAATAATTGACCTGCACATTGTTTTTCCGTCCGGATTGCCGTCGTTAATCCGCGGCGGCAATCC
This sequence comes from Phyllomedusa bahiana, assembly GCA_025379985.1. Classification (NCBI taxonomy): domain Eukaryota; kingdom Metazoa; phylum Chordata; class Amphibia; order Anura; family Hylidae; genus Phyllomedusa; species Phyllomedusa bahiana. Next base: position 12,526 of record JAODAL010014288.1, on the reverse strand, counting down.
GGCACGGAAATACGCGTCGTGTGAACGACGAGCCGTATTTTCTATTGAAATCAATAGAAAATGGGCTGTTACTTATTTCTGACTGATTTGCCGACGGATTGACGATCGTCAATCCGTTGGCAAATCTGCGGCGAAATAAAGCCGTGTGAACGAGGCCTTACAGTAGAAGCCCAGCTGTAGATTGTAGTCAGCTTGAACTGTAGATGGTGCAGACACAGCTTCTCAGCCCGCACCATCAGAGTGGTGTGCATGTACAGCAGGGGTTCGCCACCTATGGTCCACGGACCCCTGGGGGTAGGTCACAGGCTTCCAGGGGGTCCACAAAGAACTTCGGATTCCTGCGCTCCAGTTTTACTGCTCCCCCACTGTCATGTGGGGACACTCTCCTGCCCTCTGGTCACCATGCAACGTGTTCTTGATGCTGCATATGGAGACAGGTGAGGGCAGAAATTACCTTCACATATGTGTCAATTTCGTCGCGATTACTCTCTTCAGGAGAGCGGAGGGAGTGTCAGATTATTTTCTATCCAATTTGTGTATAAAAGCGTCTCTTGCAGCACCAGAAGTCTCCTGCCTGTTGGGCTCGTTGATCTCGGGCTAAATAGTGCTTGAGGACAGAACAGCGTCAGAGCTAGTGCAATTCATTCGCTCAGGTATAATATATATATAAAAATTAATAAAAGGCCTACAGAGCAGTTTCTAATACATACTATATATATATATATAATCATAAAATATAATTTATGTATTATATATATACACAAACAAACACTCACACATTCATATCATATACAACACACATATAATTTTGCTGTGATTTTACCTTATCTATTTGCTGTATTAGAAAATGAAACAGCTCAGAGCTGATTGCAATTCATTCGATCAGATATTCCTCTCTTTATAATATTATCTATAAATAAAAGTGCCTACTGAGCAGTTTCTATAATTATATATATATATATTAACACATACATACATACATACACACACACACATTACTACACACTTTGCGTGATTTTTCCTTATCTTTTGCCTGTATTAGGAAATGTATTTCATAAGAAATAAAATCTAATTTAATATAATAAAATTATGATTGTTGTCATAATCACCAGTATTATATTTTTTACTATAATAAAGGTAAAAGATGAGAAAACACTGTTTACGCTCAAATAAATAGAAGAATGGAAAAGTATTTAATTAAATAATATAATTTAAGAGCAAAGTTTCATAAATTTATATACACAATGATTTGTCCAATATATTGCACTATGATTAATATAATATAGATAATAATCCTAATAAACTTATCTATTGGGGGAGAGGAGCGATTTCTCGGTATATAGTGGGTGCTCTTATCTACGGGGGGGATGTCGTCTTGGTATGTAGTGTGCACTCTCGTCTATGGGTGGGGATGATGTTTCAGTATAAACTTTATTGGGATTTTTATAGAGGGCAATATATTGGACAAATTATTGTGTATGTAAATTTATGCAACTTTGCTCTTAATTTATTCTTAAATAGTTTTCCGTTCTTCTTCTTTCTATTATGGTCATTAGAATCACCAGTATTTTTTATTATACGAAATGGTCACTTATATGCAGTTTTACTTTTAATAATCATTGCCTCAATTACGGATCATCATGTTTGTATTATAATTGCCGTCTGCATTGTCACATTGTCGCTAGTCATTTTCATGGTGCCTTTTTCAATAATTTTATTGATTTAAATTATTTTAAATACTGAATTATTTAAATTTTATATTTCAGGATACATTGGTTGTGATTATTCTTATGTAGGACTATATTGTGTGTGTTTGTTCAGGACAGTTACGCACTTTTCATTGAGAGTCTGTGGCAGGTAAAAGGTTGAGAATCTCTGATGTACAGTGCTCAGGAGACTTGCCAACTCTTTTGGGAGGATTCCCCTTTTTCTGAGTCTCCTGGATGATCTGGGATAGCTAAAAAGCATGTTGTAATCGCTGACAAATTTATCAAGCAGGGAAGACAGACTGCAACTGTGTAACACAGGGATACACAGACTCTACAATGTAAATTATAAGGGTATGTTCACACGGCTTAATTGCGGGGCGTACAGTACAATACGATCGTATTGTACGCTCGGGGAGAGGAGGCGTAATCCATAGTTTTCTATGAGAACTGTGGATTACCGTAATCATTGTGGCGAATTTTGCTCGTATTAGAGTGCAGTACGCTCGCAATATGTGGCGAAATGTGCTCCAAAATAAGCCGTGTGAACACACCCTAAGGGTAAGTACCTGTGCACACCGCTATACACCTGCGCTGGCCAGAGCACTCGCACTCTGCAATCACGCTGGGTGAACACCCCCTAAAACAGATTTTATGTCACTAATCTATGACTTGCAGTCTTTAGAAGCAGGGCAAGCACAGTGTGATGAGGCGACTCCTTATCTAGAAAGCTGAAGGCATCATGGCAATTGTAGGCTACAATAGGGAAACCATGCCAAAGTGGAAGAAGGTATCAAGATCGCAGTCAGATAAAGCAGAATAACCCCAAACGCCTCTACAGAATTGTTTAACAATACCAAATAATACACCTTGTGAGGAAAAAAATAAATAGAAATGAAAGATTGGTCCGTATGGGTGTTTGTATTTCAAAAATACTGAAATGTGCAAGTATTTGGCATATTAAACATGTTCAGGCGTTTATGTTCCATTAGAAGATACTATATTTACTATTTTGCCATAGGCAAACTTAAACTATCAGTTCTCTATCTATTAAACACTAAAACGTAACTTTTATTATATCTAAATCTTAACCTCTATACACACTATTTAAAAACATCATCATTTAACCCTTTTTGCTTCTGAAAGAGGGTATTACTCCCTTTCTATTATCAAGTCTGGTGGAATCCCACCTACTAGCAGAGGAGCCTTATATCTATAGCAAAGTATTAGCTTCAGTAAGGGATCCCAAGCCAACTACTTGGGCAGTCGTCCCTAATCTCATAGACACAGAACAAATAAGGCCCCCTTGTGACACCGTCTGCAGCAGGTGACACTTGTAGACAGAGGTGAGAAATCACAATTTAAAACGTCATGCCTGACCTCGCCGACATGTTTCGCCAGCTAACCTGGCTTTATCAAGGCTTAGAGGTCCGATCACATGTGGTCTAAGCTCACTTCATTTTATATCATGTTAGGTAAACACCCCATTCAGGTGCTCATCAATTAGCCATCAGAGAATCCACAAAAAACCCACTCCCCCTTCCGCGAGAGCACACTCAAACCATGTCCTGCTGAAGCTGCCACCATGCTCTCATGAGCCAACAACCTTCAGTCAAATTCGCCATCTTCATAACGGGCTTGCGCCCCATCTTACCGTACTGCCCGTGCCAATGCACTGCACCAACAAACACCTCAGCCCTGACTGTGATGGGCTTCAGTCTCACTTCTCTCATATTATTGCAACTGCGTGGCTCACCTAGAATGAACTAAGCAGACTAGGTGTCACATTACACAGCACACTGCCATCTTTATCAATTCCCATAAGCCCCTTAGTAAGGGAGTTATTCCCTCTTTCAGAAGCAAAAAGGGTTAAATGATGAGGTTAGAGATCAGGTTTTTAAATAGTGAGTATAGAGGTTAAGAGTTAGATATAATAAAAGTTACATTTTAGTGTTTAACAGATAGAGTTTAAGTTTGCCTATGGCAAAATAGTAAATATAGTGATCAAAAGTCACTCTTTGTTCTCTTGCGAGATTCCCAATTTTTGGGAGATTATGTGACAACCATTAGAAGATAAGCACAGTTTTGGTAGCAGTTTATCCTGCTACCAAAAATATTGATGCCTGGCAATGTGTGCAGGTTTATTTTAATGGAAAAAGAGGGGAGCATTACCAGTCCCCTCTGATAGCAGCTTATGTATCAAGGAAACAAAGAATTGTGCATGGTTTTTAAATGTTTCTCCCAACATGAAGCTGTGCCATCAGTGGAAAAATCAGTCACATGCTACAGTAGTCTACATTTTGGGACTCTAACAGTACCTACCTGGAAACTCCTACTCATGCTAGAAGTGTCCCAACCCAATGAGCAGCACCTGTACGAGGAACCAGACTGAGGTATCCTGCAACCAAGCCAGTGTACTGCAATATAGACAGTGGAATGCAATACTAAATAGAATTTTTTCATACTCGCCTTCTGAAATCAGAAGTCAAAAATTGTACCATTTAATGTACAGAGAAACATTTTTTTTTATTATTTTCCCATTATACCCCAGAAAGAAAAAAAAAAAAAAAAAAATCAAACAATTTATTTTTTAGGCGGGGGAGAGGGAGGAGATGGAAGAGACAGAAGCTGCTGTATTTATATAGTTCACTATGTGGAATAAATGACATTACCTTTATTCGTTATTTTCTACCAGATCTATATGTGCAAAGGAAATTTAAAAAGAAGGCATCTTCTTTGCAGCACCATATTCAGGACCACTGTGAGGGCTTATTTGCTGCAGACTGAAGTGTGGTTTTTTATATTATTTTGGGACACATGCAACTTTTTGATAATTTTTTTTATTTCAATTTTTTGAGGAGAGGAAACAAGCGAAATTTATTCCATTTATTTGTAAAAGGAGAAAAAAAGCATTTTGAACTACAAATATATTTTTTTACTTTATTTTTTCGTTTCATTTTATTTCAGGCATCAGATGAGTATGGAATAAGCATGCAACACACTCCTTTTACCGTCATTTTGATTTACAGTTACGCCATATGTCGGCAATTAGTTGATATGGTGTAGCAACAGTGCATGCAAATTGTAGTTACAAAAGGACGATACTAAGGAAAAATAAAAACATTACATAAAGAAAACTAAATTCACATTCCTAAAATGTGGTAACTTAGCCACAGCACCAAGAACTGAATGCCAAAATCTACTGGAATAATGTTGTAAGATGGCTCTTCTCCACTAACGTAAATATGAAAGGTTTTTTTTTTTTCTTTCTTCAAACCTTTGATATGGCCTACAGTTAAAAGGGATGTATCGCTTCTTTAGTTGGGCTGATTCATACTGCTCTCAGCCTCTCAACTCTAGAAATGCAGGGGCGTTTCTTCCCCTACCAGCTGGGTGACATCATCCCCCCTTCACTGTTCATGCTGGCTCCCGAGACTCCCCCCTCCACCCCCTCACATGGCATTGTGTCTCTCCCTATCAGTCTTATTTTGTAAGAGCTGTATACATACCACAGGCTGCATTCAATCTAGACTGAGCACTGATGAATCCAGCTTTCTATGAAAGGCACAGATCTCCCTTCTATGCAGGAGAGGCAGGGATCGACACACAATTGTGCTGTTTTCTGATTATAGAAGCCCTGCAGTGTTATTCTGTTTCTTCTGGATGTGCAGAGTGAAAATGTGCCGGTCCCTTGCTTTGAGTGAAAGGCAGGAATGCAAGCTCCGTGAATACTGCGACCGGGGGCTGAACAGAATGTAAATGAGCTCTCAGCTAGTGAAATGCAAGGAGGAGGGATCCGACCAGCACTGGATATCAGTGTAAACAGAAGATAAGGGATCCTGTGATAAGACAGCTTTGCTAATGACATCAAATTGCAAAGTTGCTTGTATTCACTGTCCCCTTATTCTGAAGACCATTCAATGAAATGATACAACCCCTTTAATTTACCCAATTCCTTTTGGAGTTAAATTAAAGGGGTTGTCTCACTACAAGGATTGCTTTTTATGTTAAAGATCTTGCAAAAATAAGTCACTTTGCAATATGTGTCTATTAACAGTGTCCTACCTATTCTGAGATATCCCCTCTTGTATGGGCTGCATCAGCTCCTCAGGTCGCTATAGCTACAGACCTGTTTGATCTATCCTGATAGGCTGCCAGCAAAGGTTACAATAGCTACAGACCTTGCTTCTACTGCAGTCTAGTGGTAGCCAGTAAACACGCCCCTGAATTCAAAGTGAAACCAAGAAAACAGGACTGAGGTAAAATTAATCAGTATAGTGAGACAACCCCTTTAAGCCATAGCTTAGGCTATATATACAAAGACCCTAAAAGAACTATAATAAAAAATCCTCCACTTTCTTTGTCCAGTCTCAGAGAACAAATTTAAGACCATACAACAGCAATAATTTGCCGGCACATTACAGCTTGGCTATAGACAATTTAGAAACATAGGATTTACTACTGTACAGTATCTAACATACTGTTCATAGCTGATATGTCTCTATAAGGTAGTCTCAAACGCAGTCAGATGAAAAAAAACTTTACTAGTGTTTTATCTCCTGCTTGTGTGAATTCCTGTTCTCTGAACATGTGCTTGCCTCCTCTTTTCTGCCTATTTTCACTTCTTCTTAGCCCTTCCTGTAGACAGTGTATGATTTAAAGGGAATCGGGAATCTGCCGACAAAAAAAAAAAAAAGATACTGATACAGATTATTTTCTGATTGTAGATTTCTCAATTCAGTAGTCTATACTTGATTATGGGGAAAGCTTTCTTGCCTTCATAGCATTTAGGGAGATGCTTTACAGCAGCGTCATGCACATAGGAACCTGTGATCAGTCCCATTGACTTCTATGGGAGAGTTTTCTAGGCGTGGTCTGTGACCTGGGAAGAAGTCAACGTACAGGGAAGGGGAAGAGGGTGAACTCCGACTATCTCCTATTGTGACTGGTGGATCCTGTTTTATCTATACACATTGGTGTCTCCTTTTCAGTTTGACCCTGCTTGTGCTGATAATGAGAAGGAAGTGTCAGACTATTAGGTTATGTTCATACTGCTTAAAATGTCGCGCATTTCGGCACGTATTACGCATAATACGTGGCGAAATGCGCGCCGCAATTACGGTAATTCATAGCTCTCTTAGAGAGCTATGTATTAAGCGTCGTTCCCCGTGGGCGGAGAATTGACATGTCCATTGTTGGCGGCAAATACGCGCCGCTGACAATGCAAGTCTATGGGCCCCCCGTGCTTTGGACTTGCGCGCTGATCAGCACGTGGCTCCAAAACATCCGCCATATTGCGATACGTACTATACGCGCCGCAATAAGTCATGTGAACATACCCTTAGGCTTAGTGGTCAAAGTGAAAACTGCAGGACTTAAGAATTTTTACAAAAAATATGTGATCTGAAGAATTTAAAAAAAAAAAAAAAAATTATATATATATTATATATATATATATATATATATAATATATATAATATATATATATATATATACACATACACACACACTATATATATATATATATATATATCACACATACATATATATATTATATATAATATATATATATACATATATATACACATACATATATACATACACATATATATATACATACATACACAAAAGTTCTTTAAATAATGTGTTTATGATAAAAAAAAAGGGATTAAACAAGAAGTCATTTTTTGATTACACATTCCCTTTAACATGCTGAGCAGCAAGCAGCAGATAATGTATTGTCAGTAAATAAAATTGCAGTCTCAGAAGAAAAATGAGGGAGTATCTACATCACTACTTTACACTCTGTAATAAAGTGAAGTGCAGGGAGTGAAATGGGGGCAATGACTAAATCCAACACATTTAGGTACGATTTTGAACAGTGGTCCCTCAACATATATTAATAAGTTTCAAGATGACCCTTGTATGTTGAAGCCATATCTCTATGTAAAATTGGGGGGCTCTATATATCTACCTACTAGTGGGGGCCCCATATACCTTCCTCCCTGTTGGGGGCACCCTATATACTAACCTTTCTATTGGGGAATCCTATGTTCCTACTTATTGGGAGGGGGGTTTATACCTACCTACCTACCTACTTGAGGGGCCTTGTATACTTTCCTACTGGGGGGACCATATATACCTAGCTTCCTACTGGGGGGCCTATGTAATTACTTAGTGGGGGGAGCGTTATATACCTACCAACCAAGGGGAACCCTCTATACCAACCTATCTACTGGAAGACCCTATGTTTATAGCCATTAGGTGACCCTATTTACCTACCTACTGAGGGGAACCCTATATTGAAGGGGGACTTAACTAGGAAGAGTCTGCGCACTTATCTGGCTAATTTTTAGGGTCTAACCTACTTATGGGTTGGGAGAATGAAGTTTTTAATTACGCCGGCAGTAAATCCGTGCAGTGTGGACTGCTGCATGGATTTTCTATTTAAATCAATGTAAAAGGTTGACTGTTTACAGATGGTTTTGAAATCCGAAAATCGTCTGTTAAAAAAAAGACTGAAAAACCTGCCGTGGGGACAAGCCCTTCAACTTAGCCTACATCTAAACAGCACTGTTAATATGCTGTCCAAAATTCGGCGGCATTTTAACATACAGTGGGGAAAAAATTATTTAGTCAGCCACCAATTGTGCAAGTTCTCCCACTTACAAAGATGAGAGGCCTGTAATTGATATCATAGGTAGACCTCAACTATGAAAGACAAAATTAGAAAACAAATCCAGAAAATCACATTGTTTGATTTGGAAACAATTTATTTGCAAGTTATGGTGGAAAATAAGTATCTGGTCAATAACAAAAGTTAATCTCAATACTTTGTTATATATCCTTTGTTGGCAATGACTGAGGTCAAACGTTTTCTATAAGTCCTCACAAGGTTGGCACACACTGTTACTGGTATGTTGGCCCATTCCTCCATGCAGATCTCCTCTAGAGCAATGATGTTTTGGGGCTGACGCTGGGCAACATGGATTTTCAACTCCCTCCAAAGGTTTTCTATGGGGTTGAGATCTGGAGACTGGCAAGGCCACTCAAAGACTTTCTTACGAAGCCAATCGGTTGCTCTGGCGGTGTGCTTGGGATCATTGTCATGCCACGTTTCATTTAATGCCCTTGCTGATGGAAGGAGGTTTGCACTCAAAATCTCACGATACATGGCCCCATTCATTCTTTCATGTACACAGATCAGTCGTCCTGGTCCTTTTGCAGAGAAACAGCTCCAAAGTATGATGTTGCCACCCCCATGCTTCACAGTAGGTATGGTGTTTAGATGCAACTCAGCATTCTCTCTTTCCAAAACGAATTGTGTTTTTTACCAAACAGTTCTACTTTGGTTTCATCTGACCAGGACATTCTCCTAATACTCTTCTGAATCATACAAATGCTCTCTAACAAACTTCAGATGGGCCCAGATATGCCCTGGCTTAAGCAGGGGGACACGTCTGGCACTGCAGAATCCCTGGCGGCGTAGTGTGTTACTGATGGTAGCCTTTGTTACGTTGGTCCCAGCTCTCTGCAGGTCATTCACGAGGTCCCCCCATGTGGTTCTGGGATTTTTGCTCACCGTTCTTGTGATCATTTTGACCCCACGGGGTGAGATCTTGCGTGGAGCCCCAGATCGGGAGAGATCATCAGTGGTCTTGTATGTCTTCCATTATCTAATTATTGCTTACACAGTTGGTTTCTTCAAACCAAGCTGCCTTCCTATTGCAGATTCGGTCTTCCCAGCCTGGTGCAGGGCTACAAATTTGTTTCTGGTGTCCTTTGGACAGCTCTTTGGTCTTCACCATAGTGGAGTTTGGAGTGTGACGGTTTGAGGTTGTGGACAGGTTTCTTTTATACTGATAAGTTCAAACCGGTGGCATTAATACAGGTAATGAGTGGAGGACAGAGAAGCCTCTTAATTAAAGAAGTTACAGGTCTGTGCGAGCCAGAAATCTTGCTTGTTTGTAGGTGACCAAATACTTATTTTCCACCATAATTTGCAAATAAATTCTTTCCAGATCAGGCAATGTGATTTTCTGGATGTTTTCTCATTTTGTCTTTCATAGTTGAGGTCTACCTATGATGTCAATTACAGGCCTCACTAATTGGTGGCTGACTAAATACTTTTTCTCCCACTGTACCAGTGCAAAAAGCTGTGGCGGGTTTTCGGATTTCCCACGCAGAGAGCCTGAGAAGCCACAAAGGTCAGAACGTCTGCTGTAAGGTTCCTTTCACACGGAGCGTTTTTTGGTGTGTTCTTCTTTTCTTTGCAAAAAATGCATAGCAATTAATGCTGTGCATTTCTGCAAAAAAGGCACCGAAGTCAAAAAACACGTCAAAAACGCTCCGTGTGAAAGCACCCTAAGGGCATGTCCCCACGGGAAGGGTTTTCGGCCATTTTTTCAACCGGGTTGCGGTTTTTCAGACCGCCTGAAAAGCCGGACGAAAATTAGCACAATTGTGCTCTATGGAAAACCCATGCAGCAGACCCCACTGCACGGGTTTTCCGCCCGGCGGTTTTGTCGCCGGCGGTAAAACATTGAGCAAGCACCATCTTCCGTCCGGTTTTCGGACGGAACCTGTGCTTTTCAATGGGAGGGGGGAGGGCTTTTCTCCGCTCATCGCAGAGAAAAGCGGTCCGCCCCGCGGCTTTGGCAAACCGGCCGGTATTTGTCCTATGCCTTGGGGATGCGCCCTAACACTGTGAGATCAGGTTTCAAAGAGCATGTAAAGACAAGAATTAACTTGGAGGGGGCTGACTTCTGACAATATGCTGAGGAGTGAGTACCGAATCTAATTGTGTTGTGCTGCGCCCAACGGAGCGTTAAGCAGATAAGTGGCACAGTTAAGTCCTTACATATAAGAGTTCATCCCAGGGCTGTGGAGTCGGTAAGCCCAAGCTCCAACTGCAACTCCGACTCCTCAATTTTCCTGACACCGACTCCCGACTCCTTTATACATAGCACATGTTTAAGTGATAACTTTAATGTAGTAAAATAGTAACATCAGGCTTTTTATCACCTTATGATACAATAATTAAGCTATTTAGGTAGAACGTACGCCGACACGTAAAATGGTAACAATGTTTTTAACTTTTGACTTTCAGGCTCCATATCTTATCATCCGCTACAGCTTTGTTTATAAAATGATGGTAGCCTCAAGTTCAATCATCTTGCCTATCATATACATACATTATTTAATATCTGCTTAGTTCTGCAGATGTAACTGCATTGTTACTGTTTTGCTCCTAAAAATCAAAATTTGGCTTTCAGCACTGCCTGAATCCTTCTGGGCATGCTCTGGATCAGATTCAAGCATGTCTTGACCAAAATCTGATCCCAGGTCTTTTCTACATGTTCTCAATGCTGGTGCATGTTGATTTGGGTACGAATACAGCTTTTTCTTCAACTCTAAGTGTTGGATTGGGTTGAGGTCTGGGGACTGTGGAGGCCAACTCAGCAACTCTACTTCATTGTCATTGAACCATTCCTTCTCCAACCTTGATGTATGCTTCAGGTCACTGTCCTGCTGGAACACTAGGTCGTACTATTCATACACATAGTACTTGAGTGTATGAAGTAACTCATCTGGTAGGACACTCGCATATAGCTCAGCATTGAGGTCACCATCAATCCTGGACAAGTATCCAACACCTTTGGCTGTGAAACATCCCCATATCCTCAGGCTTCTTCCACTGAACCCGACAGTTCTTCCAGATTCTCTATCCGTAAGAGTCCTTTTCCCCTCGATTCTTCCAAACCCATTTGCCCCCATCAGAGCTCGGTCTATTGACTTTCATCTTATTGCTCCAAATCATCAGTTTCCAATCTTCCATTTTTCTTACTTTTTTGCAAACTCGAGCCAACGCTTCCTATGACGAGATTGAAGTTGAGGCTTCTTCATCTTTTTTTGGGCCATCATTCCAGACTTGTGTAATATGTGTTGCCCGATGCTTGCATGGACGTCTGTGATCTCACTCTTAAGAAGCCTACGAGCCGCCTCCACTCCCGTGTCTGTCGCATTAGAACTGATAGACCTTGTGATGAGCGACTTGTTGACTCTGATATTTTGCCTGGATGTCCACCCCTTGGCTTTGGAATGAATAGGTGGACGTCATTTCATATTCTTCCAGCTGTCATGGTCTCACATGATGCAGTTTGGCAATTTTCTTGACCGAGAGACCACTATCAATGAGCTGGATGATGCTGCTTCTCTTTTCATGGGAAATCTTATTCATGGCTGCCTGAACCAGTGACCTTTCGCTTGGGAAATCAGCCTACTAATACACTGAGATATTAGTGAATGTGAGAACAGGTTGTCTTTTGTCCCACCACCAGGAGCAAAACACTAATAATGCAGTTACATAAGAAGAACCTGCAGAACTAAGTAGATGCTAAACAGTTGAAGGTAAAAGTTATGTATGAGATAGCCAAGATGGTCTATAAAATTATGGGAGTCTCAGATGGATGGTGAGATACAGAGCCTGAAAGTCACAAGTCACATTGTTACCCTTTTGCTTGTCTATGTAAATTATATTTATAGGATACGACTTTAGAACACAAAAAACTTTAATAAATTGTAAATATGAAGTGAAAAATTTTGCTGACATCTAGTCAATCTGCAGAATTTTTTCCCTGCGGTAAAGCTTTGCCTGCTACATGTCATTAATTACACTCCGCATATGAGGAGGCTGAAGATATGGGAGCAGTAGCACTGGCAAGACCCAATTCCTCTTGCTCTTGGCACCACATTGAACTAACTGTACCAATTTATTATATATTTTGGGAGTCGGAATCCGTCCATTTTTTTAACCTAGT
>JAODAL010014287.1:0-88034 GCA_025379985.1 Phyllomedusa bahiana | reverse complement strand
GGGGGAACACTGGCCCCCCTCGGTGGGCGATCCGAGCCGGCCCTGCGACCCGGACCCCAGCGGCCCGCCGGGCAAATGCCCGGTTTGCCCTATGGCCAGTCCGGGCCTGGCGGTGATAGTGCAAAGACCACAACTGATAAACATGGCAGATTTATTGCTCCTGCTAGAGCAGTGAGATAGAGCAGCTGCTCCATCATCCTTGGTAAACCTGTTAAGGTCGGAACTTTGGTGAATAACAATAGCGCCAAACGTAGGTTTGGAGAAAACCAGAACAATGCAGAAAATGTAGTAGTCACTCTTCAACAACAAAAAAAAAGGAGTTTGAGACTTTTTATGTTTGAATGCAATGATGTTAAGAGTAAGAGATCATATCTCCCCCCACGCACTCTCCGCTCCTCACAGGGCCTTCTCCTCTGCTCTCCCCTTATCAGCTCCTCACACAACCGTCTCCAAGACTTCTCCCGTGCTTCACCCACACTCTGGAACTCACTGCCCCAACACATCAGACTCTCCTCCACTTTCCACCAGCTTCAAAGCAACCTGAAAACCCATTTCTTCAGGCTTGCCTAAACCTTCACTAAACTTGTCACTACTTCCTCCACAACCATGTCTGCCCCTCACCTCCTGTCTCTCTGTCCCCCTCCTTGTAGATTGTAAGCCCTCGCGGGTAGGGTCCTCTCTCCCTCTGTCGGGCCAATTGTCATTATCCCTTCTCACTGTACTCGTTGGACTTATGTAATGTATGTAACCCCCTCGAATGTACAGCGCCCTGGATCAATGGCGCTTTAAATAAATAATAATAATAATAATAATAATAATAATAATAATAATAACATTGGAGCAAAAGGACAAGTTTATTGCAAAGGATTGTACAATTGAGCAGAGACTCCACTCCCTGGGGACTGGCCATCAGTCTTAGTTTTATTAGGACAAATAAAATCCTAGGTGTAATGTGGGAATTAGCTGATGTGTTTCAGGCTACTTGAGCTCTTGGTCATAGCATAAAAACACTCGCTGTGTGTTGAATACCTATAAGAGCCAATCAGGATCCTACTGTGGAAAATGTCTTTGACAGGATCCCACTGAAGGGCAAATGTTATCTCCTAACTTTTTTTTTTTTTACTAGTTAGCCAGCTATACATACATAGCACATGGCTTAAACACTGAGGTTAGAGGTGAAAATTGAACCCGTTCGGAGCCTCCGGCACAGAGGTGGAAACGGACCCATAGGGATTATAATGGGTCTGTACTATTTTGTCTTTCATTCCTGAAGGATCATATGTAAACCAGTTTTTCTAGGTTAAAAAAGAACCAGTTTTGCATATATAAAAGTAGCAGGTTTTTTTGATGGATCCGTTTAAGGCCAAGTTCACACCTGTTGTTGAAAGTAAGCGCTGGCCAGGGAGTACTTTTACCAGCACGCTGGCCCAGCTCCCGTTAACTTTTACTTTCCCCGGCTTGTAAAGAAGTGACTTCATTCCTTTTCATGGTCGCTGTAGCAAGGCGACCTCAGAAGATCGCATTCATACCACTAAGTGCCATGTAGCAGCTTATTTGCAAGCGATGGGTTATCAAGGTACTGGCTGTCAGTAAGGGTGCTTTCACATGGTGCGTTTTTGGCGCGTTTTTTGATGCATTTTTGCCTGGATTTTTGTTGTGTTTTTTGTGGAGGAAGGCACAGCAATTAATGCTGCACATTGCTACATAAAAAACGCAGCAAAAATTTCGGCAATAACGCGGCAAAAATGCACCGTGTGAAAGCAGCCTAAGGGAAGCCAGCAGTCTGACAATGGTAACCTTGAGTTAAAGACACAGGTGGTAATTGGGAGAGCTGCTCAGCTGTTCATCCAACTCAGAATTCCAGGACAGGTCAATGGTAACCATGAGTTAAAGACACAGGTGGTAATTAGGAGAACTGCTCAGCTGCTCATCCAACCCAGGATTCCAGGACAGGTCTTGAAAGCCTGTTAAAAAGCCTGAACTTCAGTATACCAAGGGGGAGTGGAATCACAGTCAAGCGGTGGACATGTGCAGGCTTGTATCCAGGAGAGTATCCTGGGTTCTTCCCCGGACTTGAGAGAAGCCAGACCCAAGGACTATACTGTGCAGTGTGAGTTTGTGGGGACTGGGTAGTAGACCCGGACCACTAATAGAGAGGGATTCTCTGAACGTTGAGTTAGTGGCTAGACGGCCTAGGGTTTATGTTAGGTTTATCGTACACTGACCTGCATGTCAAAGACTTGAAGAATAAAGCTGGCCGGAGTCAGTTTAAAGAAACGTTGTGTCGGAGTGACCTATGTGTTGGATGCCAGTGTCTGTCTTACAATACCAGAGTGAAAGTGTCCCCCAGGCTGGTCCAAGATGGCGGCTGAACACGAGGGAACACTTACAACACGCACTTTGCATCATGGAATATGCCGGAAAATAATAGAACTCAATGAGTGCTGTGAGGAAAATTCACTCATAGGACAGTCATCTCTCCAACTTTATCTAGCCAGATCTCACAGATGGCTCCCAGCCCCCAGGAAAGCTCAATTTACACGTTAATCAGCCCAGCTCAGACCCATTGTAAATGCCCTTCTATAGGAAGCCACCACAGCAGGAGGTCAACCCATGAAAGGATCCTCACGCAACTTAATTAGCTCAAACCCCCAGCTTCAAAGACTTGAACAAAAGGCACCCAGCCACAGCGGCTCTGAACTTTCATAAAAAATTATAAAAAATCGGGAAACCCGTGATACACAGTGTTTACACATTTTAAGAGTAATCTTTCTGCACACCCCCCCACCCCGGGGTTTTCTGGGGGCGCAGGGGGACGAGAAAACTGGACTTGGGGAACACCTAAGAAGGGGCGGGCATGAGGGCATATGTAGGCCTCCCGTTCTGATGATGCCCCCAAACTCGGTCTTCCAATCCTCCGTGTTATGTCCATTTTTTGTTTTTTCGGCAAAAATTGCAGGGCCAAAAGGGGGAGGGTTTTCATACCACGTGGGCTGACCCACACAGTTATAAGCAGGAGCCCGGGGGGGCTAACCTTTGAGGGGGCCGGCGGGGGCCCCCCCCCTTTTTCCTGACAATTGGGGGGCACAGCGGGGGGATCAAAAATAGTTTGTGATGCGGGTCCCGTATCCAACACTAAACTACCACAGGCTTTGCTGCGGGTCTTAAATTAGCTCGCACTAGACAAGTCAAGTGCAAATACAAGGTTTGGGTCATTCAGGTTGCAGTTTTTGTGGCAAGTGACCAAGTTTTTTGCAAGGAGGGCGGTCGTGAAGGCAAAGCTGAGGCCCTGAAAACAGTCGGTGAAGTTACCAGGAGAGCTCGGCCCAACCCGGGCTATGGACTATAAAGGGCGAAGGAGTCCACTCGGCTCCTCAAGGAGCCGCACAGGTGGTAAATGGCCAGGGGCAATCACCCCACTATTCTCCGCAAGCTGCCCGGGCTAAGCTTGAGGCTGAGACCTCGATGCCTACAAGGCCCCAAACAGCAAACGTCGCGAACAGATAAGACGCAGCCCCAACTCGGGGGGGCCCAGGAACTCAGCGGGCGTGACCACCATTACAGGGTGCTACAGCTGAAAAAGGCCCATCCACTCCGCTAGTCAAAGCCTCCCAACCCGGGCCCCAAATTAAGGGCGGGGGACTTTCCCATGCGGAAAAAGGGCGGAGACCTGGACACCTTTATGCGGGCATTAAAAAAAATTGCGCCAGCACCAGTCCGAGGACCATGCCCGGGTTTTTAATCCTACTGAGAGGTAAAGCCCTGGAATCTTCGGGGACCTGCCCAGCATGCCACCCTGACCACGGGGAAGTCAAGCAGGCGTTGACAAGCATCAACCTCACTCCTAGATGTACAGGAAGAACTCCGGAATTAGCGGGGTCCACGACAGTTTCCCAAACCCACATGGGGGCCCTTCAAAAAGAGTCCCCATACCCGGGGTTAAAGATCACCACTGTCCAGCAGCAAAGGGAGCCATCCCCAGGAGCATTTTTGGGAACCCCAGGGGACCTCCAGCAGCCCTTCGGCCCGAAACTGGAGGGGGCCACCGCCACGCAAACCTCGCATAAATACGCCAAAAATCAGGCACCCGAGGCCAGGAAGACCCCGCTGGAGAGGGGGTAAGAGCCCGCGGGGCCATTGTCCCTACCCCTAACCCGGGGTCCCCCACCCCATGCTTCCAATCTGTGGGGAACCCCCGAACGTCCCCTTTCAAACAGCCGGGAATTTAAGGCCACTGTCCCCTGCCAAAAGGGGCCCGTCCCGTCCCCTTTTCCAAGGCCCCCCAATGTTTTGTGTGTGGGGGGGGGCCCGGGGAACCCCCTTGAAAATTTCCACCAGTCACCGTAGGCCGGTCGGGCCCAGGGGACCCCTTGGACACCGGCGCAGAGATGACGGGGCCCCCGACTGGTACCCCAAAGGGACATGATACCCGGAAAACCCCGCGCCCGGAATTGGGGGCTTGTCCGCGCTCCCAGTGGCAAGGGTGTATTTGGGACTGGGGTCCCGGCGGGGAATGGGGGACGGGGGTATTTTAAAACTTTTCCAGCTTGTTTTTTTGTTGGGGACAGACGGGGGGCGCGGGTACCCTTTTTGAGGCCCCTGAACCGCAAAGTCTGCCCCCCCTAAATGCAAGTTCACCCAACCCTTTTAATTTTGTGGACAAGTTGTTAACATGCATACTGGGGGGAGAGGGGGTGGGTGATATATTTTCCCTCCCCCCTATCCGTTCAGGGGGGGATTGTTGGGGGTTGGCATAGTTTCCATGGCTGGACACCTGGGGATCCCCAAGACAGAGGAAAGGCTGGCCCACTTTTTCACTGCCAAATATGGGGACTGATGGGGCTGCCTACTGCCTTTTGTGCCACCTGTCAGAGGGTGGGGAAGGCGGGGCCGAGGCCCAAAGCTCCACTTGTACCTCTGCCTACAAGACGGCCTTTCAGGAGGGGGCTGGAATTTAATTTGGCCCGCGCCCATTTCCACAGCTCCGGGAAACCTTCGTACTGCGGTATAGACATGCCACTCGGTCCCCGGGAAGCGGTAGCCTGTCGCCATTCGGGCCGACAAGGTGGCCCCCGCCTTCTGGAGATTTTCCTTTGAGGGGGCTTTCCCCAGGAAAGCCACGACCGGGGACCCATTTCATGCGCAGTTAATGGAGCCTTGTCAAGCTGAACAGGTGAAACCATCGGGTGGCCACCCGTACCACCCACAGACAAAGGCCTTTGGTGAAGGGTTAAAAGGGCACCCTGAAGCAGATGCTTAAGAGTTGGTCGACACCCACGGGACGATGGGGGGCGGACCCCCCACACCTCTTTCGCAACTAAGTCCCACGGGCCTCAACGGGGTTCGCCCCCTTTCCCCGAGCTTCCGTAAAGGGGGCGACGTGTAGGGGGCCCCTGGCTCTGGGGGGGGGGGGGGGGGTTGGGGGGGGGTTGGGGTGGAAAAGGGGGGTGGGGGGGGGGGGGGGGTTTTGGGGGCGGGGCCCCGGGCCGACCAAAGCATGGACACCAGAACCTTGAGAGGGGATACCAGAGGGGTCGAAAGTGTGGTACTGGTCCCCGACCACAGGAAAAGCTCAGGCAGCCTGGAAGGCCCATATGTCCACCAGCAACTAAACACAGTCAGTCCCGGGGTCACCCTGGACCACGCCCGGGGGAAGGGCGGAAGGCCTTCCAGGGAACATGATGAAGGCATCATGAGGGGGGGCAGTGCCCTTCCCGTTGCAAACTGCCCGAGAAGGAACGGAGACCCTCTTTGATACTCGCCCCATCAGGGCACTGGTTCCATGGGGATTTTTAAATTTTTGTAAAGCTCCTGAGGGCCAACGGTCCCAGGTTGGGAAATCTCCACCCCTTCCGGGGATTGTTCACTAACTCCTGGAAGGGGGGATCAGCCCCATCCACTGGACACCGGGATAAACCCCCCAATCCGGGGTTCACATATCGACTCCCCGAAGTGCAGCCCACATCGTGAGGAATTATGAGATACGAACGGGGGGACCAGGCGTCCAACAGTCCCGGGCCCGCCGTTAGCAAAAAATGAAGAAAAGGCAGCACTTTCAAAAAGGAACAAAAATGTATTTACCCAAATCGTTGCCCTTTTGGGTAAATAAAATTTTTTTTCCTTTTTGAAGGGGCCTTTTTTTCATTTTTTGCTATATTGAGGGACTTGATCCAGGGCTTATTGGCGTGACAAAAAAAAATTTGGTTGGGTTTTGCTGCTCATATTCATTATTTTGGGGCCCGCCCGTAGTCCTCTTTCCCCCAAAAGGACGGGCCACCCGGTTCTGCGTGGGCACAAGGGGGTCAAAAGCTGTCACGTCACCGATCATACCCAATGCCAGTTGGCCGGGGCCAAGTACCAAAACATGGATCTGACCGGGTATTGGCAGATTTCCCCTGACCCGTGAGGCCTTTATCACCTCATTCGGGCTGTACGGTCCACCCAGCCGTTCGGCTGAAGAAGCCCCGCTACTTTTTTACGATGGTCAACCGCTGCTCAAGGGACTTGAAATAAACCCGGGGCTTACCGGATAAAAAATAACGTTTCGTCCCACCTGGGGATCACCTCCAGCACCTGATGCAGGACTTGGGCGATCCGCCAGGGAGGCGGGGCCATCAAGCCGAAAAGTCCAGTTGGGCATGAGTGATCCACTTTCCCGGGCAAAACCCGGGGAGTGGGGGGACCTTGAAGCCAGACCCGAAAAATTGGGTGCCATCGCTCCTGGCCCACCCCCCCGGACCAAAAAGCAGGGGGGATTCCTTCTTGGGGAACCCCGGGGCTATAGGAGGTTTTTTTCCACACTATGTAGCCTGGCAAAGCCCCTGACAGCCCAACCCCGAAGAGGTTTTTCCCCCCCAGTCGATTGGACAAATGACGCGAGACGCCTTTCCCGGCCCCAAGGGCCCCCTTGCCGCTCCCAGTACACAAGCCCCGACTTTCACCCGGCAGTTTATAAACAAACGACGCCCGGACTTTGGGCCTCATGCATCCAGCCAGGGGGACACAACGGACAGGAACACCCTTATGTACCTACCGGAACTTCTGCCGAGAAAGTGGCCTATTCCCATGGAGAAAGAACCTTGATAGTGTGGGCCCCGCAGCGGCTGCAACCCCACCTATGCGGGGGTCATTTTAAATTTTGGAGACAGAACACAACTCTCGAGCGGTTACACACGTCTCCGGGAAACCCAAAGGGAGGTTGCTACGCTGGAGCCTGGCGTTCCAACAGTAGAACTTCGCCCGTCGCCACTGGAAGGTCCGAGACCACAGCAACGCCGATGGGCTGTCCCGACAGGGAGTGGGGTCAGCCGGGCGCCTGGTGGAGCACCGAGAAGGTACTGCCCCCTAGCACTCTCAAAAGGGTGGAGGTGTGAGGAAAATTCACTCATAGTCATCTTTCTAACTTTATCTAGCCAGATCTCACAGATGGCCCCCAGCCCCCAGGGAAAACTCAATTTACACGTTAACGCCCCGCTCAGACCCATTGAAAATGCCCTTCTTAGGAAACCACCACAGAGGGGGTCAACCCCTGAAAGCTCCTCACGGAACTTAATTAGCTCAAAACCCCAGCTTCAAAGACTGAACAAAAAGGCACCCACCACAGCGGCTCCGAAATTTCATAAAACTATAAGAGAATCGGGAACGTGAACATGCGAATCACATTTTAAAATGGAATCTTTCTGCACCCCCGCTGCCCCTCCCGGTTTCTAGGGCCATGGGGGCTGAAAATCAAAAAATGGACTTAGGGAACACCTAAGATAGGGTGTCAGGCATGAGGGCGTAGTGTAGTCCAAACCGGGTTTTGATGAGCCCCCAGCTCGGGCTGCACCAAGCCCTGCCGTGTTTTGGGCCATTTTTGTTTTTTCAGGGAAAATTTCAGGCCAAATGGGGGGGGGTTCATAGGCCGTCCCAGGGGGGTGTGGGGATGGAGGGGCGCCCGTGGGCTGACCCACACAGATAAAGCAGGAGCCCGGGGGCTCAACCTTAATCCAGGAAGGGGGGTACCAAGGCATTTCCCGGGGCATCCACACGCAGAAGCCAGGGCCCATAACCCCACCCCCTGGGGGCCAAAACCAAAGGTAACTGGCACATTTTACTGCCTTTGCTGTAACCCATACTATATTTGCACCCTGACTCTTTCCTTATATGACATCCCTTTTGTATATATTTGTCTATGTGCCCTCCAAGCTAATTAAATCTAAAACTTTAAACTGATTATCTGTCTTTATCAAACGGGCCCCACACGCCTATACCGGCTTATAAATTTTTTTACCCCCAAACGGGTTTCGGGCCTTTTATAATGTAAAAGACCGTCTAAAAATAAACAGAAACTGGGGGCAGCCGTTCAGGGTTCGGACGAGAAGGGGGTTTTCCGTTTCTCCCTGGGGTTTTCCCTGTGCCCGTGTGGAAAGGGGTTTAAAGAACAGTAAACTGGCTGACCTTGTAACCCTTAGGGGGCAGCGCAACGTCACAATACACCCCAAGTCAGGCCGTTGACCCTCGAGTGGGCTGGCGGGCGGGCTTTTTCCTGACAAGTGCTATGAATTTACCAGTATTTGTGGGGCGTACTGCAGGTGCATTGCCGTGCAAAGAAAAGACCCTAAAGGTCAAACAAGCGGATGCTTTGACTTCATTTTATATCAGTTCCTTTCCATATTCAGGAAGGCGAAGGCGTCCGTTTGTTTCCGTTCACAACATATAACCGAACACAGATGTGGACCCCTTATTGCAATTTGTCCACCTCTGATTTGATAAGGAATCTTGCATAGGGTACATTTTATACTGGGCGGGAGCACGGCTTTTCTCATTTCTAATCAGAGTGTGATTCTATCCCAGGACTGCAGACTATTTGTTGCTTTCTGTAGACTTCCCTGCTCTTAGTCAAGTTCATGTTTTTTTACTCCTGCAATTACATAGGGAAGGCGCTGAGCCAGCAACTCACATAAGGAAGCATGATAAAAATGATACATGTAGTTCTGATTATAACTCGGAGCAAAGTTCTTTACAAAACTCCGTCCGGAGATCAAAGAAGCCAAATACTGCCCTGAAGGAAATAAAAAATGCAGATTTAATATAGATAAAAAAATGTTTTCAGTTTAACCTCTTAGGGTATGTTGGGGCGCATACAGTACTCGTCCCATTACGTCAGGTGATTTGGAAGCACGCGCCAAAGCACAGGAAGGGGCGTTGGCCCCATTGACATGCATTGCCAGCGGCGTGAAGCGCCGCAAACAATTGACATGTCACTTCTCTCCCTGAGCGTAAGATACGATCGTATTGTATGACGGGGAGACGGACGTAATCCATAGTTCTCTATGAGAGCTATGAATTACCTTAATTGCGGTGCGCATTTTGCCGTGTATAAGGCGCAAATACGCCATGTGAACATACCCTTAATGTCCCACCCATTTCCATTTTTTTCCTCCCCGCCTTCCAAAAGCTACAATGGTTTTATTTTTCCATCAACATAGCCATATTAGGGCATGTTTTTTGTGGGACGAGTTGTTCTGTTTTTGTAATGGCAGAATTGAATGTACCACATAATGTATTGACGAGCCGAAAAATCTTCTTTGTCGGGTGAAATGGAAAAAAAAATACTATTGAGCAATTTGTGGGGGGTTGTTTTTACAGTTTATTGAGCGAAATAAATTTTCTGTATTCTGTGGGTAGTTCAGTATAATGTTATACCATGTTAGCCATAGAAAGCAAGTGATACCTTTTGAAGGCTGAGTATATTTGATTGTAAGCTTTCAAGACTACTAGCTCCCTTCATCAGACATGGTGTTACATAGTGTTTGTTATGTTTTACTGCTTTTAAAATATAAAAAAAAACTTTAAAAAACAAAAAATGTCTTTGTGTCTGCATTTTTTGAGGTCAATAACTTTTTTATCTCCAGTATTGCTGTGTGACGGCTTATTTTTTGTGGGGTGATCACTTTTTATTTCCATTAAAATGCCCAAAAAAACCCACAATATTTTTATTTTTGTAGCCAGCGTTCACTGTCACATGATATTGTGTGAGATCAGACTTTTATGGATGTGGAAATGCCACCTATGTTAGTTTTCAATTGATTATTTTTCTATATGAAAAATGGGAAAATATTTTTCTTTTTTTACTTTTTTTTATAGTTTTTCCCCTTAATAACAGCTGGTCATAATTTTTTGGCTCTTTATTTTTTAACTCCCCGCTTTCCCAGAGCCATAACATTTTTATTTTTATTTTTCCCTCTACATAGAAAAATGAGGGCTTGTTATTTGCGGGACAAGATGTACTTGTTTGATGGTGTCATTGACTGCAGCAAAAAAAAAAAAATGGGAAACCATAAAAAAAATTCTAATTGGGTGAAATGTGAAAAAAAGTAGTTATGCCATATTTCTCGGGGACTTTATATTTATGGTATGCTGTAAATGGCAGGTGTCAGCTGTAATAATCAGCCGGCACCGACCGTCTCTGGAGCGGACACAGTGTCGGAGCCCACGTCATAGCTTCTTATCAGCATAATGACTAATCCTTATGTCACATGTCATTAATGTTTATTTTTTTTTACAGTAATTTTAAGTCCACCTTGGGGAGTTGAACATGCAATACATTATATACTGCAGTACTGCTCTTTCCCCAGTTGGACAGTGGACGGTTGTCTTTAAAAGCTGGCAACCTCCACTTTGGGGCATGCTCAGCCAGTGAACCTGCTCCATACTCCCTCAGTGCGGGTACGTCCCGGTGCGCTAAAGGTTTAATAACCCGAATTCTTGAATGGACCATGCAGCTGTCAGTATCTTAAGATCTAGCTGTCTATTAAGGACATCAGCACATTGACCATCATTGGTAGGGTTGTGCTTCGAATTTGACTCAAATCTGAGCACCTAAATTCAGGTCGGCCCAAATTGAATAATACCACAAATAACCAAAAAATCATCTCTAACTGTCACCATAACCCTAAGTTTTTTTTTAGGATTAACAAACCTCTCCTCGCCGATTCTGGGTCTAGCAGTGCCATTGTTCCAATGTCCCTTATGGTCCCACTTCACTTTAGTATAGAAGGGACGTTGGAGCAGAAGTGATGGAGTGGTGTTGGACCAAGAAGAGGTGTGGAGAGGTAACCCTAACCTCAAGTCAGGTTATGGCAATGGTTTGGGCTACAACAAAGTACAGAAATTCGGGTTCAGGACACCACACACCCAAATGATTTTAACAAATTTGGTTGAATTAGTGTCAAATTGAACAAAAGAACAATCTTTAGTAACTTTTGATAAGGAGGAATAAAGGTTCTGTTTTTTGGAGGTGCAGTATAAATGACGCTATCTTTATTTTGTGGGTCAGTATAATTAAAATTAATTTATTATTATTTGCTTTGCAGGACAATTTAATTCTTTAATGGAGGAACTCAAGTGCAGCAGAATATAGGCAAGACACTGAGTAGCTCCTTCAGTCTCCTCCCGAGGAGGCAATGGTTTTGCAATTTCAGTCTTTCATACATTTGTATCGCGCTTCCATTCTGGCCTATCGGAAGTCAGCATCTTTTCCAGAGAGTGCAAAGGTCACTGTTTAAGATTTTCTCTCCAAAACTCAACTGTACCTCTTCTAGCAAAGAGGAAAGTTGTCAACATTTTAGTCCATAGGTAGAAAGTCTCAGAGTCTCTCAGTATTGGTTGGCTATGTCTTAATTCTTCCCACAGTGTAGATGATGTGCAAATAAACTGGACATATTAAAATAAACAATTTAAGCTAAGTTTTGCTATGGGAAACCATAAAGAAGTACGTAACAGTATAAACCATGATACCAAGATATAAAGGTGTTTATGGCTGTGCATAGTAGTGATAGGGCAAATGTCCAGAGTGCAACGGACCCTTATTCTGGTGCACTACAGTAGTTCTATGTCTCCTAGAGCTGGGACTCAGGACCCCTCTATGTCTTCAATATACCTTAATAGATATGAGGCAACCACTTTAATGAAGTCTGGCATACTTGGAATATGTTTCTTTTTTTGAACAATTATAATCACCTATTATTATTTGTGTCCGCTCTAGATAGACTTGGATTGTGAACTTTGTATGATACGTTTAGATTAAGCAATGAGAACATGAAGACAGTGAGTGATTATTTCTTGTCTATTTCCTTGTGTACTCTCAGCCGTCTTCTCACAGGTAGATAAGTTATCAGTCACTTGTCTTTTGAATTAGGTCAATAGTTCACCCATTATCCACTTATTGCATTTTTCGTTGTAATTCGGTATTCCAAGTCTGCGTGTTGGTGTATGGGGCATAAAATTTCAACACCTACTGTATTTGGAACTAAATTCTGTACTTGTAGGAGCCCTGTATGTAAATATCAGAAGAATAGTTATACGATGTGACTTACTGCCAGGAAGAGCTGAGGGGAGACATTTGTATGTCTAGATAATGTAAAATGAGACCAACCACCGCTAATATGGCTGGTAGAGACGACTGACAGATAGCTACTTACTGTTCCACAAACAGGAGGTAGACAGAAGATGAGTGATGAGTGCAGGCTTATTCTTCTTTAAGTATAGAGTTGATAAGGGAGAATGGTTTTATACAGGCTCAGACTGATCCCCAAGAGACCAGGGGAAACCCTTCATGGGCCACATGGGCAGGGTGTGCTCCTTGTGTTATAGGGCCCCTGTTTATGGCAGATCTCGGGCTGCTTTTCAGGGAGAAAGGCAGAGAAGGAGAGGCAGAAAGTAAGAGGTAGAGTGCAAGAGGCATGTGCAGTCATGTACAGTAGCTATAGGGTGGGTTTTATGAATCAACTCCACTGGTGGGACTAAAGAATCAACTCTAATAGTAGGCCCCAAAAAGCAACTCCACTGGTGGGTCCCAAGAATCAGGTCCACTGGTGGGACCCTAGAATGAACTTCACTGGTGGCTCCAAGAATCAACTTCACTAATGGGCCCAAGAATCATCTCCACTTGTGGACCCCAAGATTCAACTCCACTGGTGGGGCCTAAGAATAAATGTCACTGTTGGGTCCCAAAAATCAACTCCACAGATGGGCTCTTAGAATGAACTTCACTTGTAGACCCTAAGAATAAATGTCACTGTTGGGTCCCAAAAATCAACTCCACAAAGGGGCTCTTAGAATGAACTTCACTAGTAGACCCTAAGAATAAATGTCACTGGTGGGCCCCAATAATTACCTCCACTGGTGGAATCCAACAATCAACTGCACTGGTGGAACCCAAGAATCAACTGCACTGGTGCGCCCCAAGAATCAACTGCACTGGTGGGCACCAAGAATCAACTCTACTGGTCAGCTCTGGGCACCCAAGTTCGGAGCTGTGTATTTCCAAATATTTATTTAAATCAATGACAGCTGCAGTGGTAAAATGTCTGTTTGAAAGTACAAGAATGACATCAAAAGATCAGAGAGACATGATGCTAGAACCGATGACTTGGGAAAGGCGAGTATAAGGTTTTTTCTTTAAAATGGGGCCCCCAGACCATTATATTATATATTTTTAGAACGTGGGCAACCCCTCTAAGTGTCCCCATGTATGCAAAAAGATATGTAGGTAAAAATTATCTAAACTATATATCTGACCAACAGATGAATGGACCACCATGTGCTCAAGTCTTCACCTAAAATTTTAGCAGGAAATTTAATTGAATAACCCCTGATAAGAGACTCAAAGGGGAAGTACAGTGGGGAATAAATTATTTAGTCAGCCCCCAATTGTGCAAGTTCTCCACGTAAAAAGATGAGAGAGGTCTGTAGCTGACATCATAGGTCGACCTCAACTATGAGAGACAAAATGAGAAAACAAATCCAGAAAATCCCATTGTCTGATTTGGAAAGAATTTATTTGCAAATTATGGTGGAAAATAAGTATTTGGTCAATAACAAACAAGCAAGATTTCTGGCTCTCACAGACCTGTAACTTCTTCTGTAAGAGGATCCTCTGTCCTCCACCCATTGCCTGTAGTAATGGCGCCTGATTGATCTTGTGATCAGTATAAAATACACCTGTCCACAACCTCAAACAGTCACACTCCAAACTCCACTATGGTGAAGACCTAAGAGCTGTCGAGGGACACCAGAAACAAAATGGTAGCCCTGCACCAGGCTGGGCAGACTGAATCTGCAATAGGAGATCAGCTTTGTGTGAAGAAATCAACTGTGGGAGCAAAAATTAGAAAATGGAAGACATACAAGACCACTGATAATCTCCTTCCATCTGGGGCTTCACGCAAGATCTCACCCCGTGGGGTCAAAATGATCACAAGAAGGGTGAGCAAAAATCCCAGAACCACACAGGGGACCTAGTGACCTGCAGAGAGCTGGGACCAACGTCACAAAGGCTACCATCAGTAACACACTACACCGCCAGGGACCCAGATCCTGCAGTGCCAGACATGTCCTCTGCTTAAGCCAGTACATGTCCGGGCCCATCTGAAGTTTGCTAGAGAGCATTAGATGATCCAGAAGAGTATTGGGAGAATGTCCTATGGTCAGATGAAACCAAAGTAGAACTGTTTGGTAGAAACACAACTCGTCATGTTTGGATGAGAGAGAAGACTGAGCTGCATCCAAAGAACACCAGACCTACTGTGAAGCATGGGGGGCAGCAACATTATGCTTTGGGGCTGTTTCTCTGCAAAGGGACAAGGACGACTGATCTGTGTACATGAAAGAATGATTTTGAGTGAAAACCTCCTTCCATCAGCAAGGACATTGAAGATGAAACGTGGCTGGGTCTTTCAAGATGACAATCATCCCGAGCACACCGCCAGGGCAATGAAGGAGTGGCTTTGTAAGAAACATTTCAAGGTCCTGGAGTGGCAGAGCCAGTCTCCAGATCTCAACCCCATAGAAAACCTTTGGAGGGAGGTGAAAGTCCATGTTGCCCAGCGACATCACCAAAACAGCACTGCTCTAGAGGAGATCTGCATGGAGGAATGGGCCAACATACCAGCACAAGTGTGCGCCAACCTTTTGAAGACAGAAACCGATTGACCTCTGTCATTGCCAACAAAGGAGATAGAACAAAGTATTGAGATAAACTCTTGTTATTGACAAAAAACTTATTTTCCACCATAATTTGCACATACATTCTTTCCATATCAGACAATGGGATATTCTGGATTTGTTTTCTCATTTTGTCTCATAGTTGAGAACGACCTATGATGTCAATTACAGCCTCTCATCTTTTTAAGTGGGAGAACTTGCACAATTGATGGCTGACTAAATACTTCCTTTCCCCACTGTATATAGGGATATGAGAGGTAGAGACAAAGATCAATGGATAATATATATATTTATAGAGAGAGGAAGAGAGAGAGAGAGAGAGAGAGAGAAGAGGGGAGCTGACTATATGGTTGATAGATCACAACACTGTCTGACAAAAAAAGGTGGAAAACCAAATCTGAAAACTGTGCCACACCCCAAGTAAAAATCCTCAGGTTTTAGGCTATGTCTACACGACAATGTTAAAATACTGTCAGAAATCCAACAGTGTCTTAACATCACCGTAACGTGGCTTTTGGTGCAGGTTTGCATCAAAAACCACGGTCGGGTTTCAGATTTTGGCCCAGTGCATAGAACTGTACTGGGGGTTAGAAAAAAAAATGTTTTTTTGGGGGGAAAAAGATCTGATAAAGAAAAGGGTTTTGAAAAAGGGGGGAAAAAGGGAAAAATTTCTTTGGGGCTGTTTTTTTTGAAAAAGGCAAAACGAGGGTTTAAAAAGGGGTTTTAGAAAAAACTTTAAACCCCCAAGGTTGGTGAAATGGTGGGTTTTAAAAATAAAATTTTCCCCCAAGCCCCAGGGAAAAAAGGGGGGTTTTTAAAAAAAAATTTAATCCCCCCCGGGGGGCCCCCTTCCCCAAGAAAATTTGGGGGGTTAAACCGGCCCCACCCCAAAAACCCTCCCCTGGAGCCCAGGGGAAGGGAAAAAAAAAAACCCCAAAGGCCCAAAAAGTGGCAGAAAATCGTTTTTTGGGGGCCCAAAAAGGAAAAAAAGGGGGAGTTAAACTTTTTTTTAAAAAAAAAAATAATTTTTTTTCCAAAAAATTTTTTAAAAACAAAAATGGGGAATTTTTGGGTTTGCCTTTTTTTGCCCTTTAAAAGGCCTTTGAATTAACCCTTCCCCGGGGGGGAAACTTGCCAAATTTGGGTTTTTTTTTAAAAATCCCCCCAAAAGGGGGAAAGGGGTTTGGGTAAGGAAAAAATTTTTTGGGGGGAAAAGGGGGGGGAAAAAAGGGGGAAAAAGGGGGCAAATTTTGGGTTTTAAAATCCACGGCCCCAAAAAAAGGGGAAAAAAAAAAAAATTTGGGGCCCCCAAAAAAAAAAAAAATTGGGGTTTTAGGCATTTAAAGACTTTTTCCAAAAATAAAGGTGTTTAAAAAAATAGGGCGGTGATTTTGCACAAAAAACACGGTGGGTTTATATTTGGGCCCTCATAAAAGTCGGGGTTGCCAAAATTCTTTTTCTATTTCCCGGTGGGGGGGTTTAAAAACACAATTTGGGAGAAAAAAGTTTTTTGCTTTTGGGAAGCTTAATATTCAAAAAAAGCCATTTCGGGGACCCCGGCCTTCCCGGAAATTTATGTGAACTCGGTTTGCCCTTATTGGTGGAAAGTTTGGGCCCAAAGTTTTCCGGGGGGCCCCGCTTAAACCCCCTTAAAACCCCCCCCTTTTTGTCCCACCCTTTGGTTAAAAAAATGGTTTGGCTGGAACCCCTTTAAATTTCAGGAATCGTGAGTCAAGGGGACACCAAAGATGGGGTGGAGATTCACTATTTCCCCACAACCCTTTTAGAATTTTTGGAGGGAATTTTTCTTTCGCCACACTTGTATATGAGTATAACGTTTTTTGTACGCTGTCTATGTCTGAATTTTTTAAAAGTTTAAACCCCTTAAAGGGCCCGGAGTATGAGTACGTCCAGGGTCCTAAAGGGGCTTTGAGGGGGATCGTCCCAATCCCGCCAGCCGGGGGTGTTGGGGGTGTCGCAGTAAACCGACCGTTACAGCCTCATTAAAAATTGGAATAAAAGTGATCAAAAAAATCGCACATATTCCAAACTGCTAGCAATTAAAAGTGCACTTCAGGCCGCAAAAAATGCTCCTCACTGATGTCCGTAGGTGTTAGTACAAAAAAGTTATTGGTCGCACAAAACGGCGCCGCGGCGCAAATTTCAGAAATAGAAAATGTTTGGAATTTTTTTACGGTACCAAAACAGAAACATACCGGAAACCCTACATGTCTGGGATGGCCGGATGCGTCTCAACCTGTAGAATACAGATAGCACATTATATTTACCGAAGATTAAACGCCTTGAAAGCAAAACACCTGTACGTTTTTTTTTTACAATTTGTCCCACTTGGAATTTTTTTGCGGTTTACCATTATATTCTATAGCACAGTGAATAACACCATTAGAAAGCACATCTTATCCCGCAAGATAAAAGCCCTCATGTGTCTATGTAGGTGGAAAAATAAAAAAGTTATGGCTCTGGGAAGGCGAGGAGGGAAAAACGAACGTGTCAACAAAAAAAAACGCACGTGTCAACAAAAAAAAACGCCGGGTTCTTAAGGGGTTAATAATAAATCAATGTAATTTAAATGTTAAATAGATTTAATTTCACACATCACCAGCTTCATGCTACTTTATCATATATCCCTCAAATTGGCCGCTTTACCTATGCTCGCATCACCACTACCCACTAGAGGGCATCTCACACCCACATGAAAACTTTCCAGCATGTATGAGAATAATGTTGAGCTCAGGACTGGGTTCTGATTTCATGTAACCACTTACTGACATTTGACGTATGAATATGTCATAACGTCAGTAAGGATGTATGGAGCGCGCTCAGCGAGTCAGCGGGTGCCGGCTGTTACTTACAGCTGACGCCCGCCAGCTCCGATCCCTGCTGTTTAACCCTTCAGTCGTTATGGCCGCCTAATTCCTCCCCCTGATCACCTCTCTGAAATCCCAAGGTGCTGAGCGGGGTCTTGGCAGACAGAAGCCTAAAGAAGGCCTGGTTCTTAATTTATTAAGGGGTTCAGTATTTTACCCCTTAATGACTTCTCAACTTCTTTTGACGGCAGTCATTGCAGGTGTTCTCTCTGCAGTGATATCTTTTGCGGCTCTGTTCCTAGAGCAGTCTCTGTAAGCGTCGGGGAGCGGACGAAATCATCGATCCTTGGTGCTTAACCCTTTCATTGCAGAGGCCCGTGATATTATCAAAGGGCATTCCCCAATGAATTCTGGGGAACATTTGTTCAGTAAGCCCTGGGGACCTAGAGTAGTCCCGGGACTACCTGTATAGGAAACTTGCTGTCAGGGCACACTGAGTGCTGCCCTGACTGCTTCCTGTGTCAAACTGACAAACATTGTAATGTATCAGCATATATGAATTTGGTAATACATTACTAAGTGTAAAAAAAAAGTGTCAAATAATTATCCCTTGATGGGATTAAAAAAAAATAGAAAAAAGAGTTGTTGTGCTGCCAAAAAAAAAACAATCCTACACCTATTAGGTATCTACACGACCGTAATAACCTGTCGAATAAATCTAACAAGCTATATAGTGTGAAACAAAATATGAATAAGTAAAGAAAAAATATGTTCAGCTATTTATTTGTAAACTTAAAATATCCCCCTCCCCCCAAAAAATAAAATACAACTTCTCCCACATATAAGTGTATGTTCACTAGACGTAATTGCGGCACATACTGTACGTGCTGCAATATGCCGGGTGCTTTAGAAGTATGCGCTGGTCAGCGCATACTTTTAGGCCATGTTTACACGGCTTATTTTGGGATGGATTTGGTCCCGTATTCCGCGCCGTACTGCGCGAATTACGGGCTGAAATACGTCCCAGTCATTACGGTAATCCACAGTTCACATAGAGAACTATGGATTCCGTCTCTTCTCCCCACTCGCGAAATACGGCATGTTTAGCTGGTAATTAAAGGGGATGTATGGCTTCATCAATTCGGCTGTTTTCTTGAATCTTGATTCTCTCAGTTCCTGAAATCCAGGGGCGTTTCTTCCCCTCCCAGCTGGGTGTTTCTTAACTGAAGGGGGATGACATCATCCCCCCTTTCACTGTTCATGCAGTGTGTTCCCCCACCCTCTGAGTCCACATGTCACTGTCCTCTCCCTATGCAGTCTTATTTTGTAAGAGCTATTTACATAGCACAGGCCTGCATTCAGTCTAGACAGTCTTCTATGAACTCAGAGCACTGATCTCTTCTCCTCTCACAGCTGGAGGTTTGTTACAGTTGAATCCAGTCTTCTATGAACCCATCCAGAGAAGCACAGATCTGTCTCCTTTCTATGTTTACATGCAGAAGCATTAGGCACCGAGCACAATTCTGCTGTTTTCTGATTGTAGCAGCAGCTGCAGTGTTACTGTGCAGCTGCTGGCTGTGCAGAGTGAAATGTTGCCGGCCCCTTATTCTGAGTGATAGAGGCAGGAATGCTCGCTCCCGTGAATACGACCGAGGGGCCAGACAGAATGTAAATTAGAAGAGCCGTCGGCCAATGAAATGAAAGGAGGTGGGATACGACCGACACTGGGGAACTGTGTTTACAGAAAAACGAAGATAAGGGAGACTGTGAAAACAAGACAGCTTTGCTAATGACATCCAATTGCAAAGTTGCTTGTTTTCACTGTCCCCTTATTCTGAAGACCATTTAATGTAATGATACAACCCCTTTAAGGCCTTTTCAGGCCTGGGGCTAAAAGGGTTAAACTAATTTTTGGAAAGGTCTGGTCTGGGTTGTAAATAACTTTAGTTTACTCTCTTCTGGTTTCTGCAATTCAATAAGGAGTCTGGTCTGTATTCAGATTTTTTTAAGGGCCCCTTTACACTGCAAGGATTTATAGTTGGTGCTCATGTCTGATTTGACTGGTTTCAGATTTGGAATCAGTTTGAAAACTGACAGGTAACCATCCCAATAGACCTCAATAAAAAAAATCCAACTACTAGTCTACACGGCACAGATTTTCTGATGTTGGATTTCAAAACTGACGGCTTTGCAAAAAACTTGGATCGTGAACATTCTTTTCACAGAAAATTTACTGCTCAATGTCAATGGGTCGGTCGCAAAGTCTGTGCAAAAAAAAACGGCGAAAAACTAAGACTGATTGTAAAACTTATTTGTAGAATCTGACTGGTATTGTACAATTACTGTGTGGACACTGCCTGAATTTGCTGAATGTTCATTTGGTCCTTTCTCCATCTGTAACAATTCTGGAGGATCTTTACAGTCCTCCTTTACTGTTGTGGTTGAGGTGGCCCCCTGGTTATGGTGAGCCTGGCACTGTGTTTTAGGGAGAAAGCCAGAGAAAGAGAGGAAGAAAACAAGAGTCATATGCAAGAAGGTGCAGACATGTACATTAACTGTAGGGGGAGCCCCATGAATCCACTCCACTGATGGCTCCAAGAATTAACTACACTGGAGGGCCGCAAGCGTCAACTCCACTGGTGGGCCCCAAGAATCAGCTCCACTGGTGGAACCCAAGAATCCACTCCACTGGTTTTCCCCAGGAATCCACCCCACTGGTGGCCCCTAAGTATCAACTTCACTGGTGCCCCATAAGTATCAACTCCATTGGAGAGCCCCAAAAATAAACCCCACTGGTGGGCCCCAAGAATCAACCGTATTGGTGGGCCCCAAGAATCAACCGTATTGGTGTGCCCCAAGAATCAACATCACTAGTGAACCCCAAGGATCATCTCTGCTGGTGAGCCCCAAGAATCAGCTCCACTGGTGGGCTCCAAGAATCATTTCCACCGTTGGGTCCCAATAATCAGCTCCACTGGTAGGGCCCAATAATCAACTCCACTGGTAGGCCCCAAGAATCAACTCCACTGGTGAGCCCCAAGCATTAACTCCACTGGTAGGCCCCAATAGTCACTTCCACTTTTGGGCCTCAAGAATAAACTCCACTGATGGGACCCAAGAATCATATCCATTGGTGGACCCCCAGAATCCACCCCACTGATGGCCCCTAAGTATCAACTCCACTGGTGGATACCAAAAATCAATTCCAATGCTGGCCCCTAAATATAAATTACACTGGTGAGCGTCAAAAATAAGCTCCACTAGTGGACCCCAGAAATTGACTCCACTGGTGGGCCCAAAGAATTAACTCCACTAATGGGCCCCAAGAATCATCTCCACTGGTGCGCCCCAAGAATCATCTCCACTGGTGGGTACCGGGCACCTCACTACGACACTGTCTCCTTTTCACTTCCGGGTCCTCATTCCAACACACTGGAGAGGCTTGTGCCCCAGTCACTTACAATGGAGTGCAAGCTTCTCCTACTTGTTGAGATGAGGTTTAGAAGAGCAGATGCCTAAGGTGCTAGGAGCGGCAGCAAGAGACTTGAAAGTAAGTATAACTTTTTTTTTTAACGGCCCTGTTTAAGAATATTTTTTCTTAACAACAAAACAGGATAAACAATAAGAAAGAGAGATGTAATGAATACTTGCGTAAGAATATAATGTATTAGACATATATTAATTACAGCTCACAATACAGCGGCAGATGCTCTTACAGAGGTTTTCCATACATGGGTTAAAGTTATAAAACACCGATTAACTTTCATTTTATAGCTTTGTTCACATCACGTCTTCTTATAGTTTTTATGACAATAGGAATCGTGTGCCCGGCAGGGTTATTCTTGTTGTCAAGAAGTAAATGGAAACCAAACAAACTCTTCTTTAACACCGTTCCCTGATTTTTTGGGCTCCTGTAAAAGCAAAAGCCATAACACTAATGTGAACAAAGCCTTAGAATAAGCACACAACTTTTTTCTTTGCATGTTTTTCTGATTTAATTTTTTGTCAGACAAATTAGACCAATGATACATAAAATAATAGAATTTTACATGACTTTTTTTAATGTTTTCAAAAATATAAAGGGTTGCTCTCATCACATTGATTTTCTTTTAAAATGTTGGCAAAGGTAAACCAAGGCTATTACCCTACACATTTCTGTTTTGTATTTTGCTTAATTTCAGAGCTAGAGCAGTTCTTATCTCCTGCTTGTGGACACAAACTTTCCTAGGTTACCGATGACCTCTCTCTGCTGTAGGTTACCGACCACCTCTCTCTGCTGTAAGCTACCGACCACCTCTCGACCAGCTCTCTGCTCTCATTGCTTCAGCTACCCTGACCGACTGTGGTGACTTCACTCCTGGCTGTGTCTTACCAGCAGCACATGAGCTAGTTTATCTTTCTTACTGACTAGCTTGAACCCTTTAGAGCTCGGTAACCTTTTGCCCTGCTGTTAAGACCCTTCCATCACCAATGTCACTCTAACAGGCTCAGCAAGGAATAGCAGAACTGAAATGTCAGTCACTGTTGTAGACACGCCCACAACCTGTGCAGGAATTGGAAGCCTGAAGCTGTAAAACCGCCCAGAGCCTGAATGGGAAGAGGGAGCCTGTAGCT
Organism: Phyllomedusa bahiana; assembly: GCA_025379985.1. Lineage (NCBI taxonomy): Eukaryota > Metazoa > Chordata > Amphibia > Anura > Hylidae > Phyllomedusa > Phyllomedusa bahiana. Next base: position 65,604 of record JAODAL010014287.1, on the reverse strand, counting down.
GTAGAACGACCCACAGCCTGAACAGGAAGTGGAAATCTGAAGCTATAGAACCACCCACAGCCTGAACAGATATTGGGAGCCTGAAGCTGTAGACCCACCCACAGCTTGATCAGGAACTGGGAGCCTGAAGCTGTAAAACCGCCCAGAGCCTGAATGGGAAGTGAAAGCCTAAAGCTGTAAAACCCCCCAGAGTCTGAATGGGAAGTGGGAGCCTGAAGCAATAGAACAACCCACAGCATGAACAGGTAGTGGAAGTCTGTAGCTGTAGAAGCGCCCACACCCTGAACAGGAAGTTGGAGTCTGAAGCTGTAGAACTGCCCACAGCTTAAACACAAGGTGACAGTCTGAAGCTAGCTGCCACAAACATTTACCAGTACCTCTAAATAATAGTCACATCATTACGATGTAATACCACTATACAAGAAGCAGATATCTCACCGCATATATCACCATCACACTGGTACCAAACAAAACCCCCTATACCAAGAAATACTACCAATAATACCACTGCATGAGAGCTGCAATAATGACATTACAAGCAATGCCCCCTATAATAAATAATTATCTGCAATGCACCCACTAAAATACATTATAATACACACTCCTCCTCCTGATATTATAATATTACACACCGTACCCCTGAAATTACTTATATTACACACTGTACTCCCTATAATTAATTATATTACACACTATACCCTGAAATGTATAATTAATACACCGTACCACCTGATAGTAAATACATTTTACACTGTACCCCTGATATTATCATATTATACACTGTACTACCTGAAATTAAATACATTATACACTGTTTCCCTGATATTTATCATATTATACATTGTAGCACCTGAAATTTGATATATCACACACTGTATACCTTAAATATATCATATATTACAATATACCCCTGAAATATATCATGCTATATACACTGTGCCCCCTGAACGTAAACATATTACATACTGTTATGTGTGAATGAATTATTATGCACTGTACCCTCAAAATTCATTATAATATACATTGTATCCCAGAAATGTATTATATTACACGCATTACCACAAAAGCTACATATACAACACACTGTGCCTCCGAAATTAATATTACACTCTATTATATTATACACTGTACCCTAGAAATTACTAGTTGTATTAGATACTATACCCTCTCAAAAGAAATGTGTTGTCCTGGCTGTCACTTCCTGTTTCTTTCCAGCATTGACCATAGAGATGAATGCAGGAGGATACTGAGAGAACGATGCAGTGCTGTAACTATATGGCTGCAGAGTTCTTTCTATGATTGGAGAGAACTACATAGCTGGATTGTTGTTACTAGATTTACTTGTTACTCGAGCAGTCAGCAACCTGTGAAAATGGTTTCCAGGAGACCTGTCTCAGTCTAGGTTTACATCTGGATTGGAAGTTCAGTTTCGAGCTTCCATCGCAGAGGTCGCGCTGGGTATGGATCAGGACAGACACTGACGGACACCTGGTGGACCTCACTAGCCACACGGGGCACTATCAGTTGTCTGTTCTGAGATCCGTAATAGTTTACTGAAAAACTATTGCAGCACGCTGCACTATTCTATCATTTTGGACCAACTCTGCAATGGAGGCTCCTAATGGAACCACCAATGCAGATGTGAACCTGGGCAAGATCCTGCTATTTTACAGACTTGTAACGTCCATTCGCTACTCTGTGTTTTTAGAATGTTACAAGAAGAGTGAAGAAATCAGGCGATACCTTTTTCAGGCTAACTGAGTATATTTGATGGTGAGCTTTCGAGAGAACTAGCTCCCTTCTTCACACATGATGTTATACAAGAAATTGAAAATTCACAGACTTTTTATACACAAAAGACATGGATCTTCAAAGGATCTTAGAATTCTTAACAATAACAAAATGACTTGCTGCTTATATTGCATTTTGTTATTGTTAAGAATTCTAAGATCCTTTGAAGATCCATGTCCTTTGTGTATAAAAAGTCTGTGAATTTTCAGTTTCTTGTATAACATCATGGTGTGAAGAAGGGAGCTAGTACTCTCGAAAGCTCATCATCAAATATACTCAGTTAGCCTGAAAAAGGTATCGCCTGATTTCTTCACTCTTCTACTACTTTCTATGGCTAACACGGTACAACATTATACTACTAGAATGTTACAAGTCACAGAATGTAACCAATTTTCCTGTACTTTGTAAATGCTATGCTGCTGAGGCCGTGTAGGAACCTCTTTTGGAATTTTTTACAAAGTAGATGGTAACACATACAATAATACAGATCAAAAGTGCAGCAACACACACAACCACTACAACAACAGTTACATTAATATCAGCAGGAGATGAACCCATTGTACTTGTTGATGTGGATGCAGCAGTTGTGTTGTTAGTCAGCAGGGTCCCAGTAACCATTTCGTTTCTCTGTGTTTGTGTTACTGTCATAGAGTTGTTAGTTGTTGTATCGGTAGATTCATTACGGGTAAAGACTCCAGTTGGTGGCAACGTGTCAGTAGATGATGAGAACATGCTTACCGATGGCATATAATTGGTTACGGGGGACAATGTGCTATCTGTGGAGAGTAAAGTACCATGCGTTGGGGTCGGTGAGTTGACATCTGATGAGTCTGTTGTATTCGTTGTCAGATATATACTGCTATTTGGTGTCATTGGGCTTCCAGTTGGTGGTAACGTGTCATTAGATGATGGGCGCATGCTTGCTGATGGCACATAATTGCTTACGGGAGACAACGTGCTACCTGTGGGGAGTAAAGTACTATGTGTCGGGGTCGGTGTGTTGAGATCTGATGAGTCTGTTGTCTTCGTTGGCGGATATATACTAGTATTCGGTGTCATTGGGCTTCCAGTTGGTGGCAACGTGTCATTAGATGATGGGAGCATGGTTACTGATGGCACATAATTGCTTACAGAGGACAATGTGCTACCTGTAGGGAGTAGAGGACCATGTTGCAGCGTCGGTGTGTTGACATGCGATGAATCTGTTGTCTTCATTGGCTGATATATACTAGTAGTTGGTGTTATTGGGCTTCCAGTTGGTGGTAGAGTTGTTCCAGTGAATGTTGAGTTATAGCTTGCAGGTGTGGCTATACTTGCAGGTGGTGGAGATTTGCTTTCTGAGGACACTGTAGAATCAGACAGAAGTATAGTACTATCAGTTGTTGTGTCAGCATAGGTTGAGCGCGTACTACTTGCTGGTTGAGGGTAATCAGTGGTTTTACTACGGCTGCTACCTGATGATGAACTGATCTTGACCTTGGTGCTATCCATTGTTTCTATGGTGGAGTAAGAGTCTGTGATAGGGGAGTCGGTGGAGGGTAACTTGGAACTGAGATATGGTGTTTGAGGTAAGACCGTAGAAGATTCTGGAGTTGGAGTGCCGGTGAGGACCACAGTCTGGGCTATGTTAGACATCTCTGACTCCTGATCGTCCTGATCAATAACAGTCATAGCAAAATAAAGAACAGATCTATCTTTTCCATTGATACTGTCAGGTACAAAAGTGAATATTTCCGGTGATCCAAATACTTGTGGGCTATGGCTGGAGATATTTATTAGGGTTGAGTGTTTGAAGTCGTCTCTGAGATGTCTCAGATTCGTGCTCATTCGCAGGTCATATCGTGAGGCTGAAAAACAAACGTGATCACATGAGTTATTCCTGGACTAAGAATCTGCGGGCAGAATAGCGGCAATAAAGCCTTGGCTGTGCGGATAGCAACAATTGTTCTTAGAGAACCTGACCTTTATCACATAGAAGTATAAGGAGGAAGGGAAATGTTTTCAGGGCAGAACGTTCGGTTACTTTGAAGAAGGAAAACATCTTTTCTGGCAGAGAGGTTGACAATTGGGTGATAACTCTCAGTCACATGGGTCCAGGCTTATTTTCCCATATAGAGGTTACAAATATATCATATGACGGAAGCTTTTGGAAAATAAGACGATTATTTATTTGCTTCTTGTGTCGTTCCAATACACATAAAAATGTAAAACATACTATAAGGCATGGAGGTATAAGGCTTACAGGTTTCAGTCACGTCTGTCAGCCTATATCATTGGTGGCCAGATAGTAGACCTCTGAGCAGGGACAAGGAGATCTTATCGTCAGGCCACCAGCCTGTTCTCTTTCTGGCATCTAAATAGAAGTTGGAATATTGCTTCCTCACTGTCTTTATATCCAGTATATAGCAGGGCTGTGGAGTCGGCAAGCCAAAGCTCCAACTCCTCAATTTCTCAAACCTCCGACTCCCGACTCCTGACTCCTGACTCCTGACTCCCTCATACACGGCGCATGTTTAAGTGATAACTTTACTGTAGTAAAATGGTAACATCCGGCTCTTTATCACCTTATGATACAATAATCAAGCTATTTAGGTAGAACAGACACTGACAAGCAAAAGGGTAACAATGTTTTGATCTTTTGAACACTTGTGACTAGAGTTGAAGAAAAAGCTGTATTTGTATCCAAGTCCACTCTGCACCAACATTAAGAATGTGTAGAAGAGACCTGGGATCAGATTTTGGTCAAGATATGATTGAATCTGATTCAGAGCCCAGTAGGTTTCAGGCAGTATTGAAAACCAAAGGTGGATTTCCCAAATACTAACAAAATAATAAAAATTAACATTTTGATTTTTAGAAGCAAAACAGTAACAATGCAGTTACAGGAAAGAATCTGCAGAACTAAGCAGGTACTAAATACTTGCAAGTCACATTTATGTATAAGATAGGTAAGATGACTGTATGTAAAATTGCTCTTTGCACTGCATCAAACTAACTGGACCAACTTATTATACATTTTGAGAGTTGGAGTCGGTCCATTTTATGACGACTCTGACTCCTGCAATATAGGCACCGACTCCACGACTCCGACTCCACATCCCTGGTATATAGACAGCCAATTGCACATCTCCATAAGGAGTTGGTGTAAGTCTTCCCAGAATATTCAAGCAGGGAACAGCACCCTAAAAAAAACCCACTGTTGTGTGCACACCCCCAGAACCAGACTCGAATGGCTCTCAGCAATATCTTTAATGAAAAGAAACTGAAACAGCTGTGTATGCAGTAAAAGTACAAAACTGCCTATCATCATCCTTTGGGCAATTAAATCATGACTACATGTACTGTATGTAGTGCTGCTTCAATTTTTCCATTTTTTGGTACAAATCTAAAGTAATCTCTATACTGGTCCTTGAAACCAGGGCCATTTCTATGAACAGGAGGGGCCAGCATCTTCCCAAAGCGCCTTTCACCTTAAGAGGTCACTGGCATGGCTGCAGTCACGGTCCATACTGATGTTTACCACCCATTGACTGTATACTTCTGCATCTACCTCTGCAATACTGTTTTACAGCAGTTCGCAGCTACGGGATGGGAGAGCAGGCTGTCAGCAGGGAGAGAGAGGGTTTATTACTAGCCCTGGCTTCTTGACTGACTTTTTATGATAAATGTATGTGACTACATATGGTACCTCCTGTTTAGGTACAATATGTTAAAAAAAAAATAATTATATATAAATTAATATTATTCATTATTTATATTAGGTTTGTCGAGCAAAGGGAGTGGCAGTATATACATTTTATTATTATTATTATTATTATTATTATTATTATTATTATTATTATTATTATTATATAGTACCAGCAGTTTATTATTTTAGGCTACTATGTTTTAGACTGCTAACAGTCTATTAGCAATGTCCCTGTAACAGAATCAGCTTGAAATAGCAGAAATAATATGTCAGTCACTGCCATAGAACTGCCCCCAGTCTGAACAGGAAATAGGAACCTAAAGCTGTAGAATTACCTACAGCCTGAACAGGAAATGGGAGTCTGAAGCTGTAAGAAAAACCCACAGTCTAAACAGGAAGTGGGAGTCTGAAGCTGTAAGAAAAACCCACAGTCTGAACAGGAAGTGGGAGCCTGAAGATATAGAACCACCCACAGCCTGAACAGGAAGTGGGAGCCTGAAGATATAGAACCAGCCACAGCCTGAACAGGAAGTGGGAGCTTGAAACTGTAGAACCACCTACAGCCTGAACAGGAAGTGGCAGCCTGAAGTTATAAAACCCCCCACAGTCTGAACAGGAGGTGTCAGCCTGAAGATGTAAAACCATTCACAGCATTAAACAGAAAATAGGAGCCTAAAGTTTTAGAACCCCCCCATGGCATGAACAGAGAGTGGGAGCGTAAAGTTGTAAAAATCCCCAGCGCCTGAACTGGGATTGGGAGCCTTAAGCTGTAGAACTACCCACAGTCTGATCAGAAAGTGAAAGCCTGAATGTGTAGAACTACCCACAGCCTGAGCAGGAAGTGGGAGCTTGAAGCTTTAGAACCTCCCACAGCCTGAACAGTAAATGGCAGCCTGAAGTTGTATAACCCCCCCACAGTCTGAACAGGAGGTGGGAGCCTGAAGACGTAGAACCACCCACAGCATTAAACAGAAAATGGGATCCTCAAGCTTTAGAACCCCGCATAACATGAACAGAAAGTGGGAACGTAAAGTTGTAATAATCCCCAGGACAGGAATTGAACAGGAATTGGGAGCCTTAAGCTGTAGAACTACCCACAGCCTGAACAGGAAGCTGTAGACTGAGGCTGTAGAACCTCCCACAACCTGAACAGTAAATGGGAAACGGAAGCTGTAAAAACCCCCATAGCCGGAACAGGAAGTGGGAACCTGAAGCTGTAGAACCACCCACAGCCTGAACAGGAAGTGAGAGCCTGAAGCTGTAGAAACACCCACAGCCTGATCAGCAAGTGGGAGTCTGCAGCTGATTGTGAAGAGCAGGCTCTGTGACACAGCCTGGTGAGAACACCCCTTTAAGAAACTAATGTGGAACAAGAACCGAGCTTTGGGTGTTGTCCAGAACAAAACGTGAATAACTTCACGTGTGACTCCAGTAGTCAAACATCTTTTTGGCATCTGTCTTTTATGATTACCTGGAACTGCATCTTTCAGTTGAGTTATTGCTGCACAATATCATCAATATCATGTTCTCTACTGTTTACAGCCAAAATCTTACAGTGACCAATAAAGATGGGTGAGGCGTCTTCCCTCTTACACGAGTATTCTCCTTAATCACCCGTATCTGTTGTTTAATTTTGCTTAGCACCGCTGACCATGAAATGTGAGTGAATGGCACTTGGAATAAGCCGGTCTTACTCTAGAACTTGTTTGAAGCTTAATAATTAGTAATTGACATTGAGCAGTGTATTGGGTACCTCGGCCTTGGTCCAGATCTCCACCCGGTGCCGTCCAAGACAAGACAACTGAGCTTCCTTGGGGTTTTGCCTCCAAATCAGTAACTTTACAAGGGTTATAGATGACGGCTTGTGGATTGCTCGGCACATTGGTAACTAGGAAAGAAGCCCCTGAAGCGGTTGTGCTAATGAGGCCAACAGTGATACCGAGATCATCATCATCAACTGATGGTTCTGGAGGTTTCATAATCTTCATACCTGTAAAAAAGCACAAATGAAGTTGACCATGTGTATGTTTATTAAGGTTCATGCTTCACATTTACTGAAGATCTGACCCATTCAAGAACTGTAAATAAGACCCAGATATATCCAAAAACATCACTTAAACCCCTTTAAATTATTCTAGTCTCGAAATTTCACAATAACTTCTGTTTTTATACAGACCAACCTGGTGCCACTTCCAGCAGCTCCAGATCTTAACCAATATGACAATTTTTTGCTCTCAAGACCAAAGTTGCCCATTTAGGCCACCAACAATAAAGGACCATCAAAGAATTTCAAGATCCATTAAAGGTTGTTCCCAAAATCATCTTAGACAAAACTCAGAATTCAAAATGTTAGTCTTATTCCTGTAGAGAAGCAACCAAGGTGTCATACTCCTTTAAAGGGGTGTTCCTACCATACAGTTTCATGGCACATGGCTAGGATATGGCTAGGTGCTCTCAAAACCAAAGTTGCCAATTTAGGCTACCAACAAAAAGAGACCATCAGAGAATTCCAATATCCATTAAAGAGCTGTTCCCTCTATATATTTTGACGGCATGTAGCTAGGATATGCCATCAAAGTTCTAGAGGTGGGACCTGCACTGATCTTGAGAAAGAGCCCCTAAAAGTTTCGGTTCACAAAGCAGAGCCAGGCGTGGCTGGCCATGACTCTCCATTCTGTTCTATGGGAGTTCCCACTACAGGGTAGCATTGTGTTCTCCATTCTGTTCCATGGGAGTTCCCAGTACAGGGGAGTGCTGTGTTCTCTCCATTCTGTTCTATGGGAGTTCCCAGTACAGGGGAGCGCTGTGTTCTCCATTCTGTTCTATGGGAGTTCCCAGTACAGGAGAGCGCTGTGTTCTCCATTCTGTTCTATGGGAGTTCCCAGTACAGGGGAGCACTGTGTTTTTCATTCTGTTCTATGGGAGTTCCCAGTACAAGGGAGCGCTGTGTTCACCATTCATTTCTATGGGAGTTCCTAGTACAGGGGAGCACTGTATTCTTCATTCTGTTCTATGGGAGTTCTCAGTACAGGGGAGCACTGTTTTCTCTCCATTCTGTCCTATGGGAGTTTCCAGCACAGGGGAGCACTGTTTTCTCCATTCTGTTCTTAGGGAGTTCCCAGTACAGGGATGCGCTGTGTTCTCCATTCTGTTCTAAGGGTGTTCCCAGTACAGAGGAGTGCTGTGTTCTCTCCATTCTGTTCTATGGGAGTTCCAAGTACAGAGGAGCGCTGTGTTCTCCATTCTGTTCTATGGGAGTTCCCAGTACAGGGGAGTGCTGTGTTCTCTCCATTCTGTTCTATGGGAGTTCCCAGTACAGGGGAGCGCTGTGTTCTCCGTTCTGTTCTATGGGAGTTCCCAGTGCAAGGGAGCGCTGTGTTCTCCATTCTGTTCTAAGGGAGTTCCCAGTACAGGGGAGAGATGTGTTCTCTCCATTCTGCTCTATGGGAATTCCCAGTACAAGGGAGCACTGTGTTCTCCATTCTGTTCTTAGGGAGTTTTCAGTACAGGGATGCGCTGTGTTCTCCATTCTGTTCTAAGGGTGTTCCCAGTACAGGGGAGCGCTGTGTTCTCTCCATTCTGTTCTATGGGAGTTCCCAGTACAGTGGAGCGCTGTGCTCTCCATTCTGTTCTAAGGGAGTTCCCAGTACAGGGGAGTGCTGTCCTCTCTCCATTCTGTTCTATGGGAGTTCACAGTACAGTGGAGAGCTGTGTTATCCATTCTGTTCTATGGGATTTCCCAGTACAGGGGAGAGCTGTTCTCCATTCTGTTCTATGGAAGTTCCCAGTGCAGGTGAGAGCTATGTTCAGCTGTACTCAGAACTCCCATATAACTGAATGGAGGGTTGTGTGCAAACACAACTGGCTCTGCATTGTGAACCAAAACATTTGAGGGCCCTTTGTTGGGATAAGTGCAGGTTCAAAAGGTGATATCTGCACCTATCCCATTTTGATGGCATATCCTAGCCATGTGCATTAAAAAGCCTTTAGTGGGAACAGCCCTTTAATGGATATTGAAATTCTCTGTTGGTCTCTTTTTGTTGGTGGACTAAATTGGTATCATAGCCACATACTATGAAACTCTATGTTGGGAACACCCCTTATAAGAGGTGGACCCTATGGTTACATAGCTCAAGGATTATAACTAAAATTTAGAATTCAGAGTTTTGTCTAGGATGACCTTCTAGTAAATCAACACTACCTCCAGTTTACAGTTATAGTATTTTTACAATATAGACTGGACTAAAAATGAAAGAGTAAGACTTCAGGAACATGAATGTCTTATGGGTACAAGGTACAGACCTTACCAAACCTCTGTATAAAATCCAACAACTAAATCAATGCGCACCACTGCAGGCTGAGCAAAAGACAAGAGTAATTTTGTCGGTGTAAAAAAGTGTGCAATAACATGTCACCACAAAAATCGCACTTACTATAAAATGTGCAATAGCAAAGCACAATTCTCACTTCACCCAAAGCAAATGGATACAGCTATCCGCAACCTTCTCCACCAACCATCCTGCCCACGAGGAGGTTAAGAGCCCACACGACAAGAAGTGTTAGCAGTCCGAAATTCTGCCAGAGGTGACAGGAATTGCGCTATTTCGATTAAAAGTATAGAATTACAGAATTGCAGAACTTTAGACTGCCGACACTCCTTATTCAACAATAAAAACCATGGTATGCTCCCTACTATAATACAGAGGTTGTCCACTTTTTTATTTGATCCGTAAATGCCCCAAACAAGCATGGAAAAATCCATCACTTGCACAGAACAAAATACACCAGTAAGTTGGTGTGTTTGTTTGCAATTCCCATGAACTCTCCATTGCAAAAAATGCATGAATGCTCCAAGAATGTAGCTACCTGTGCTTTTTATGCATCAAATATGTACATATTTCCATAGAAATCAATGTGAAGCTTTATGATGTCTCTTTTGACATAGTTTGGTGCATAAAGGGTATGTTCACACGGCTTATTTGGATGCCGTTTGCGCACTGATTTTTCAGGACCCAAAACGACATCAAAACCTCACTTGAAACACGTTTCTTCAGAGGAGGTTTTAGCCATGTTTCTTGGCACATTTTTTATGCATTTTTAGGCCAGGCTTTGGGTGAGCTTTTGGATGAGGTTTTCAACACTGTTTGCACCCATACAAATTAATAGCCAGGGCAAAAACCATGCCGAAAACTGCTCCAAAAAAGCATTAAAAACACACTGAGGTTTTGGATGAGGTTTTAAAGCTCTCTCTAGTTTTCTATGGGGATTTTCAGCACTGAAAACACTTCAAGAATTGACATGACACTTCATTTTCAGCGCCCAAAAGCACTTCCAAAGAAGTGCCTAAAACATGTGTGAACTACAACACTGTTTCACATAGAGATCAATGAAAATGAACTGGGGACATTTTGGAGGAATTTTGATGCTGTTTTGTGTGAGGAAATGCTCTGAAAACAGGTTCAAAATCACCCGTGTGAATCTAACCAAAGAGTGGTTTCATGCATTAAAATCCAAGTGCAGTGTGGAGTGCCCAGGGACCACATGTGAAGTTGACTCTAGGGGTCTACCAGTTTAACTGTTTCTGGGCCCACCAGTGGAGTTTATTTTAGGGGGCCCCTCCTACAGCTACTGTAAATGACTGTACCTGCCTCTTACTCTATGTCTCTTGTTTTCTGCTTCTCTTTCTCTCTTTTTTGGCTCTTCTGAGGATGTATATGTGGTTAAAAACAACTCCAGGTCTACCACGCCCATGGGCCCACCGGGGGTTTCCCCTATGCCCCTGTGGGCCAGTCCGAGCCTGTCCACATGAATAAACACTGTGGGAACCGTCTTAAACATCTCTTTGGCATCTGTTTTTATGACTACCTGGAACTTTTGGCTGTAACTTCCTGCATCTCTCAGTTAAGTGTGTACAGCAAGTCATGTTCTCTACCGTAAAACTCTGATATAGACACAGTGACCAATAAAATATCACCCATTGTTTTTGTTTCATTTTGCTCGGCAACAATGACCATAAAATGTCAGTGATGAATTTTCGCCATATTCCCCAGGTAGGTGGCAGATATAGCACAATTCCTTAAAGGGATTTTGTCACGAAGTAAATTTGATGTGGGAAGTTTGCAAATTAAATAATATTTTCCCCATTCATCATTATCATAAATGCTGTCCAATTTTTATTTTAGCTGCTCCCTTAGATATCCTCAGTGTAGAGCTCATCTCCAGGGGATACAACCAGTGACGAGAGCTCTTCAGTCCTGGCAGCAGATGCTCAGACATCACCTCTCCTCTCAGGCAGCTACTGTCAGTCTATTCCCTGCTTAGTAATCAAACACACTCACTGCTGAGCGAGTGTTCAACCCCAGATGCTGTCATTCTACTCCCGTCCTCTGTACTCGTTAATAATTAGTCAAACGGTGCAAAGAAATAAAAAGACAAAAAAAAATCAATCATGTGTGTGCATGGAGAAAAAAGAATCCATTTGTTTGGTTCTTGCAGGGATTTGAACCTAGGATGCTTAGGCTGAAAGGCAGAAGTGCTAAACACTCAACTACATTGTAGCTACTCACAGCTCTTAAACATAAACAGATCTTTGTTTCACTAGAGTGAGCACACTGTGGGGAAAGGCATGGTGATGTCAAGCCTGTTGGGTCACATGATATGTAGTTTAAACAAATTATATATGCCCTTTTTTGAGTACACAAAGCTAAATCAGGACAAACCAGGCATGAAATGCCTTTGTGACAAAACACCTTTAATTCAATTGAAACCAAAGAGTTAAAGAATTGTGCAATGGCTGTCACCTACAGCAGGACTTCTGACTGCCAACACTTCTTGTTCAACAAAAACATTATGGCATGCTCCATCAGATACTAGATTACAGAAGCTCTTATCCTTCATCCCTTACCAATATTTGACTTAGTAGTGCGCCCTATAATTAGTAAGGTCCTATGTAGAAAGCTTACTCAGTAATCCTGCTATACACAAGGTTGGTGAAGACTGCTAATTGCAGCTGACACACAATACTAACAGCAGGGAATGGAGCTGACTCCGATCCCTGCTGTTTAATCTTTTAGACACCTCAGGTGAGATTACTGTGTAATAAAAGCTTTCATAGCTGCCATGTAATCGCTTCTATTACTTCCTGCTCCGGGCAAGGAGTAAAGAACCGCCATCTTGGTTGACCCTTCTGCAGGGTGTACAAGTGATCGAGTCCCCTTGTGGACAAATACCCTAGAGAGACTGAATGTTAAAGTGCAAAAGAAAAATTATAAAAAAAAATAAAGTGTTTATAGTTAAAATCACCCCTCATTTGCCATTTTACTAATAAAAGAATTTAAAAAATTAAAAAGTTCCACATAATTGGTGTCGCCGCATCTGTAAAAGTCTAATCTATTATAATAAAACATCATTTAACCCGTATGCTAAACACTGTAAAAAAGAACAAATTCCAAATGCCAAAATTGTGGGGGGTTTTTTTTTGATGATTTCATGTTCACTAAAAATTAAAGTAAAAATTAATCAAAAAATGGTACCAATAAAAACCACAATTCAGCCTGAAAAAAAATGATGAAAAAAACAATAAAGTTATTGATTGCAAAAATTGCAGACACAGCGCAAAGCTAAGAAATAATGTATTTATTTTTATAAAAATACTAAACCATAAAAAAATAACAAAAATTGGTATCACCAGAATCTTACCAACCTGCACAATGCAGGTAACCTGTCATTTATACACAAGCATAAGTGGCATAAAAACAAAACCCTTGCAAACATAGTACAAGTACATTTATTTTTCACATTTCACCCCACTTAGAATTTTTTTTAGGGTTTTCCCAGTACATTCTATGATGAGGTCAATGGCTATGTTAATAAGTAAATCTTGTCCCGCAAAAAACAAGCCCTAATTTGCTTATGTTGATGGAAAATAAAAAAGTAATTGCTGTTGAAAGGCGGGGAGGAAAAAACTGAAAACCCATATTATTATGAGAAGGGTTTAAAGGGGTGCTCTGAATCATTTTGATAAAATATTTTTAGGATACAGCTGCTCTGATCAAATAAAATGCTTATACTTATGTTGTTCCCCCTGTGTTCCGGCACCGCCACTTCCTGCCGTCTCCTTGGTCTTCCCGATGTTTGGAGTTGTACACGTCCCATTGATTATGTCAGACACGTGACTGCTGCAGCCAATCAGTAGCTGCAGTGGTGAATATTAATTCAGTCAAAGCAGGAAGTAAAGAGAGGATCGGGGAGAGGGCGGACAGCGTCGGTGCTGGAACACAGGGGAGAGGAGAGGTAAGTGTAAGCTTTTTTTATGTTATCGCAGCAGCTGAAAAAAATCTATTTTGGCGCTGGGTATTTTTTTATGGTATTCACTGTGTGGGATATATAAGGTTTTATAATAATAGATTGATGTTTTACTGACGCGACCAATTATGCTTAATCTCTTCTCTTTGTAAAATGAGGAAAGAAGTGTTTTAAACTTTTTTTTCTTTTTATTTTACTTTTTAATTTTATTTTTACCTGTGATGTTAGTCCTCCCAGAGTACTTAATTACTTTTTTTTTATTCATAAAATGGGGAAGTGTTTTAAACATTTTTATATATTTTTGAACTTAAAAAAAAATAATAATTCTTGTAATTTTAATTCTCCTCAAGTACTTAACCACTTTTTTATTTGTAAAATAATGGTGTGGGGTGTTTTAAACCTTAATTTCTTTTTTTTTTTCTTTTTTTTTTTTTTTTTAAATTAACTTGTAATTTTAGTCACCCTAGGGAATTTGACCACTATGGGGCATGAAAACTTGCACACTATTCCACAATATTAATGCAGTTACAGCTCTATTGCACTTTGCTTTAGCTAGGGTGCAATAGGATTACCAAGATGACAATTTGGAGGTGTCACCCCCACGTATCAGTACTAAGATGCTAAGGTCGCATTGACCACATTATTTAAGTACAGGCAGTCCCCGGGTTAAAAATGGGATAGGGACTGTAGATTTGTTCTTAAGTTAAATTTGTATGTAAGTCAGAACATGTATATGTATTAAATGTAACTCCATCGCTATCCAAAAAGTTTTGTTTTTTTCCTTTTGGATAGTGCATGGAAGGGTTTTTACATTTGTTTTGCTCTCTGTGCCCCTGTTAAGAAGATTTCACCTCATTTCCACCTCATGGGCTGCTGTGTCCTGCTGGAACTTGTCGTTCCACAGCTACTCTGCTGTGGAACATGGAACTGCAAGTCTCAGCATGCCCCATAAGTCTCCGTTTGTAACTAAGGGACAGATGTTAGTCGGATCGGTGTAAGTCGAGGCTGTAGTTGAATGTCTGGGATTAGAGTTATCTCAGGTCATGGTCCCTGAAGGCAGATTTTGACTGCAAAAGGAACCCACTTCATTCTTGCTGGTAGGCAGAGGTAGTCGCCCTAAGGGATCACCTACCTCTGCCTACCATCATCCCGGCCCCGACTTCTATCCATAGGATACATGGAGGAGCACTGTGAAGCAGTAAGCAAAGTTGTAGTACAGGAAACCCCATGTGCTACCGTAATGCAGCCCTTCCAGTTATCTGAATATTACATATTACTTACCATTTTCTACATATCCAGGGATGTAAGGAGCCCGATTTCTGGGAAACAAAAGTCCATTTGTTGTCTCTTGAGTTTCAACATGTACTTTTAAGCTGTACCTTCCATTTCCAGAGAAAGAAGTGAAAAATCTTGAATAGACTCCGTCATTCTTAAACATATCAGCACCTAATAAAACAAAAGCATCACTATATATTTCGTAGAAAAAAATTTTTTTTTAGTAAAAACAAAAAAGTTGACACAGTAACATAATAGATGAAGCTGGAAAAGGTCTATTGAGTCCAACCTATAACCCTACAGCGTTGATCCAGAAGAAGGTAAAAACTCCGATATGGTGGATGTCCTCTACACCTTATGAGAGGAACAAATGTGTTCCTGATTCCAATCACAGCAATTATGGTTTATGAATTTCATAGATAAAACATGCTTTTCGGCAAGTTGTGAACAGCTTCCTAGTGAAACGGTTACCTGCTCCGTTGTCTAGAAGTTGCACGGTCACAGTTCGGCCACTTTCCGCCTCAATAATGGCCGTCACATTTAAGTTTGTCACTGGCAGCAGGTCTTGGTGCACGGACGTGTAGATGATCATCGGGTCGGGGTACTCGTTTGTGTCCTTGTTCATATGGACATTTATGGTAATTGGAGGAACACTTTCAGCCGCCGTCTTGGACGTCACTGTTAGGCCTATTACTTGGTTGTTGTTAAGAGTATTACAAATGGTATAATCCCAGGTTCCAGTCTAAAGAAAAAAAAACATATTTATTACACATGATCATATTTAAGAAAAGAGGCTATAAAATTGCAATAATAATAATAATTTAAGTTGGTATGTTATGTACGAAATTTTAATACAACCACATTAAAATTAAAATAAATAAATTATAATATAATATAAAGTTAAAGGGGTGCTCCCACCACAAGTTTTCATGGCATATCAATAGGATATGCCATCAAAGTCTGATAGGTGCAGGCCCCACCTCTGAGAATGGGCCCCTGAAAGTATAGGTACAGACTTCCATTTGTTTTTGGGGGATTCTGGTATGGGAACCCCCACTCCTCTACCGGTAACCCCCCATAAAAAGAATGGAGAAAAACAGCGTCCCCCGTACTGGGAACCCATAGAACAGAATGGAGAAAAACCAGCGCTCCCCTGTACTGGGAACCCCCCTAGAACGAATGGAGAACACAGCGTTCCCTGTCTGGGAACCCCCATAGAAAAAATGGAGAACACAGCGCCCCCCCTTGTACTGGGAAAAATCCCATAGGAGAATGGAGAACAAGCTTTCCCCTGAGGGGAAAATCCATAGAACAAAATGGAGAACAAACACCCCACTTTTTACGGAAAACCCCCATAGAAGGGAAAGGGAAAAAAACAGGTCCCCTGTATGGGAATCCATGAACGAATGGGGGAACACAGCGCTCCCTGTACTGGGATCTCCCATAAAACGAATGGGAAACACAGGCCCCATGTACTGGGAATCCCATAGAAGGGAAGGGAAAAAACACAGCGACCCCCTGTACTGGGAACTCCCATAAAACAGAATAGGAACACACGCCCCCCTGTAGGGAATTTCCATAGAACAGAATGGAGAAACAGCGCTCCCCTGTACTGGGAACCCCCCATAAAAGAATGGAAAAAAAAAAAACCATCGTCCCCTGTCTGAACTCCCCAGAGCAAAATGGGAACACAACGCCCCCTGTATGGGAAACTCCCTTAAAACAGAATGGGACCAAAACCCCCCCCCTGTTTTGGGGAAGCTATAAAAACGAATGAAAATTATAGGTAAAAATGTTTTTCCCATTCTGAGTCAACAATTTTGGGGGCCCATTCCTGAAATAGGTGCAGGTCCCTATCAGACTTTGATGGCATTTTGATTAGATATGCAATCAAAGTCTATGGTGGGAACAGCCCTTTGAATAAGAGAGATGTTAGGCTGAACTGAATGGACGGCTATCTTTTCTTGACTTTATAAACTATATAACTATGTGCAATAGTGGGAGACAGAACAATTTACATAAAATAAATGCCACCTTAACAATTATCAGTAGTGCAGCTTGAACTGGTTCCTCTTTGGTTCAATTCTTGTTCGACAAAAGTGTGAAAAAATTAGGGTTCCGGACATCCCAAACCTGAATTTTTTCACTTTGAAACCTAATTAGAATCTTTTAAAAATTTAGATTTTAATTTTATTAATGATGGATCAGGGAAAATTCTGAAAGGGTTGGGACATTTTAATGTAATTTTTTTAAAAATTTTATGACCGGTTTTTCCAAGGGTTTTTGGAAGATTTTTTTAGATTTTTAAATTACATTTTTAAGTGACCGGACTGGAATGGGTCTGGTTTCTTTCTAGATTAAAATATAAAAAGCTTAGTGACCGGATTTTGGAGAAGGGTCTGGATACAATTTTTGATGTAAAATAAACAATTATAGTGACCGGATTCTGGGAAAAGGGTTTTGGATTTAAATTTTTAGATTAATAACATAAAATTTTAAATGACCGGATTTTGGAGAAAAGGGTTGGATACATTTTTGATGTAATAAAGAACAAGTTATTGGAAAGATTTGAGAAGGGTTTTGGATTCATTTTAAGATGTAATAAATATAACAAGTTAAGGTCCCGGGATTTGAGAAGGCTGGATACATTTTAGATGTAAAATAAACAAATTTTTGTGACCGGATTTGGGAAGGGTTGGATAATTTTAGATTAAAAAATTTTCGTTAAGGACCCCGGATTTTTGGGAAGGGTTGGATACATTTCTAGTGTAATAATAAACAAGTTTAGTGACAAAGGGGTTCTGGAGAAGGGTCTGGATACATTTCTAGAGTAAAAATTTAAAAAGTTTTAGTTGACGGATTCTGGAGAGGGTCTGGTAAATTTTTTAGTGTAATATGAACAAAATTTTAGTGACCAGGATTTTGGAGAAGGGTCTGGATACATTTCTAGATGTAATAATAAAAAAAATTTTGGGCCCCGGGTTCTGAAAAAGGGTCTGGATACATTTAGATGTAATAATAAAAAGTTTAGGCCGGGGTTCTGAAAGGGTTTGGAACAAATTTTTAGATGTAAAAAAAAAGTTATATGAAGATTTGGGGAGGGTTGGAAATTTCTAGATGTAATATGAACAATTTTTATGCCAGGGTCGGAGAAGGGTTGGATACTTTTAGATGTAAAAAATATAACAAGTTATAGGACCCGGGAATTTTGGGGAAAGGGGCTGGATCATTTTTAGTGTAATAATATAAAAGGTTTTAGTGCCAGGATTTGGGGAGGGGTCGGATCATTTTAATTAATAATAAACAAATTATAGTGACCGGTTTTGGAGAAGGGTTGGATACATTTTAGATGTAATTAAAAAAAGGTTATAGTGACGGGGTTTGGAGAGGGTCTGGATACATTTTTAGTGTTTTAAAAAAAAAAGTTATAGTGACCGGATTTGGAGAGGGGGGTTGGATACATTTTTAGATGTTAAATTTTAACAAGTTTTTAATGACCGGATTCGGAGAAGGGTCTGGAACATTTTTAGATGTAATAATAAACAGGTTAAGTGACCCAAAAGGGGGGGAAAGGGGTTTGGGTACATTTCTAATGAATAAAAAAGTTATAGTTTACCAGGATTTGGGGGGGTCTGGAACATTTCTAGTGTAAAAATAAAAAGTTATTGGCCAGGATTTGGGGAAGGGGCTGGAAATTTTTAGATGTAATAATAAACAAGTTAAGTGCGGGGGTTTGGAGAAGGGGGCTGGATAATTTCTAGATGTAAAATAAACAAGTTATAGTGACGGGGTTCTGGGAAGGGTCTGGATACATTTTAGATTAACAATAGAACCGTTAAGGACCGGGGTTTGGGGAAGGGTTGGATACTTTTAGTGAATAATATAACAAGTTTAGTGACCGGATTTGGGAAGGGTTTTGGAACATTTTTAGATGTAATAATATAAAAAGTTTTAGTGACCAAGGATTCTGGGAAGGGGCGCTGATCCCGGGATTATTTGATTGCCCTTTTTGGGGTCGGGAAGGAATTTTTTCTCTAAAAAGAGGACAATTGGTTTTTTTCCCCATGAGGGGGGTTTTGCCCTTTCCCCTGGTTTAAACTAAGGACAAAAAGGGTGAACTGGTGAAAATTGTTTTTTTTTTAGCCTTAAAAACTTTTATAACAAAAAGAATTTCTGATTTGAGTCGTTTTTATCGAATCGAAAGTAAAAAAAATTTTTATCAGCATTGTTACTCGCGTTCCCCCGGTTTGAGTGTAGATGAATGGGAACGTGTATTATTGGTGAACTGAGCCTCATTGTATTGTTTCCCTTGGTCTGCAGTCGGGTTGGGGACCAGTAGTTTGCCACGTCATAGGGACAGTGGGGGCCTGCCAACTGTGGTCAATAAAAAAGGGCTGTTTTTTAGACACCCCGACCCCCGTCTGAACTTCCTTTTTCCAAAAGTTACAATAGAGAAAATAAACCCGGAAAACATGTTGAATACTTTTTGTAGACAATAGACTTACAAAGTATATAAAGTAACAGTTATATAAAAGGTAAAAAACAAAATTTTATTAAAACAATAGATTAAATCTTCTTGGCCAAAGGTAGTAAATGCCTCATGGAGGGAATAAGAATTAAAATATGGCATAAATAAAGTTCCTGATACGGTCTGGATTTGCTTGCAGAAGATATGTTGCGTTTTACAGTAGCAGCAATATGGATCAGATGATAAGAATTGTCATGTGCACGCTGCGGAAGAAAAACCCGACAAAATCCCCTCGGGACTTGGGTCCATGGGAAGGTTTTAAAGGGAAAACTGTCCTAGATTATTCCCCCCTTTGCTGGGACGCACAAGCCCCAGTGTCAGACCTGCTGTTTCCCGGGGCTGTGTCCCTTATTCTGTAAGATGTGCAGTTTTAGGATTTACCCCTCAAAATCTTATTCCATGAGCAGTGTTGCCCCCCACCAAAGGCAGCCCCGCCCACTGACAGTTATTCACATGTTTCTACCTATTCAAATAATGGGTTTTGTCAGTTGAGGGGGGCGGCTAGCCTCAGGGGCGGGGTTTTGGGAAAAAAAAAAAAAAAACCCCAAACTTTTTTAATGCTTTATAAAACTGCTGCATCTTACAGAATAAGGGCACAGGCTGGAAACAGCAGGCCCCTGACACTGGTTTGGGTGCTGCCCTCAGCCAGGGGGGCAAAAACTATGTGACAGGTTCTCTTTAAGTTCCAATTTATGTTAGGCTTGGTTCCCACCTACGTCAGAAGTTACATTTGGATCCTTCATTGCAAATTATGTTGGTAATTATGGTATAAATAGCGCAACAAGCTGTGCTATTTTTTCCATCTAAACAATGGAGACCCATTGAAGGACCCATTGTAGCCAATAGGGACCGCTGTTCGCTGTGGGTGTCCATTGTGAAACAGATCCCTTAGGGTATGTTCACACAGCGTTTTGACTCCGTTTGCAAGAATTAGCAGTGTGATTTACATTGCTTTTAATATGAAACACACATCGGCATTCACACGGCGTGTTTCATTGCTTCTTTCGGATCCGTCTTTCCAAAAGACGCAGCAGGAGCCCTATTTAAAACTGTAGGGTGCGATCCTGCTGCATCCAACACGGTTCCGAAAACGTATCCCAAAACGCAGTGTGAACAAGCCCTTAGGGCGACATGTCCCATAAGCGGCGTCCGTACGTCAGTTTGAATGCGGCATAAAGTATCGCATGCGGCGAATGTATTTCCCAAATTGTTCCGGCTTGTTTTTTAAGTGGTGATATTTGCTTCTGTCGGAATGTTTTAGGCGTTGCGCCTTTTACGGCGAGTGTGTTGCTTGGGGCGCTTGTTTGGGCGTGCCAGCTTGTATACTTCAAAATTCGGTGCATTCGTTAGTTCTACGCATTTAACGGCGCTTAGGTTTGTTTTGGAGCGCATGTTGTCTTTGCGGCGCATGTATGGATTGGGGCGCATGCTTTGCGCCCTTTCTGGCTCCTTCTGAATTTTTGTCATATTTGCTTATGGGGCGCATTCGTAAATTAGGAGCATTTGGCATTTGAGCAGGAGTTGGGGGGGTAAATTCAACCATCAGAGAGCACACCCGTAGGCGCACAAGCTACAACTTCAACCAGCAGCAAGAACTAAGTACAGGACGACGCTCTGCAATGAACCCCGGAGCAATAAATAAAATGGGGACACATTTGCAAAGCGCCAGGTAATGTGCTGACATTTTCGCACATATTAATGCGCAGAACTTTTGTCGTCCACGAAATCTGACGCCACCAGCCGACAAAAAAGGCGCACACTCACGCACGACAAAATGCAGCGAGGGCACTAAAATCACAAGAAAACAGCCGACCGTGTAACCCCCATACGAATGTGGCGCAAGTCGGCCCCCAAAAAAAGGCGCATACAGCCACACAAAAGTTTGGCGTACAATGCCCGGAAAACCCACCGTAATTTGGATTTACACTACAAAATTTCGGGAGCAGATACGCAAATAACAACGTTGGCGTGTTGCGACATGTTGCCCTTAGTGTCCATTTTCACCTTTGTGACAGAGGTTCCAAATGGAACCTCAGACGCAGATGTGAACCAAGCCTTACAGATACACTGTTTCATTGTTGGGGATTTATCCCTTAAAGGGATTGTCCCCATTTTAACAAAATCAAGCTTTTGGGGATTCCAGTTAATTAAAAAAAATTTTCAAGTCAGAACCCACCTGGACTCTTTTAGACCATTCCCATAGACATCAACAGAAAATATGCATTGTAGTTCATGCAGCACATATTTTCTTTTTGAACAGTTTTTTGAGTAAAAAAAAAACTTACAATATGTTATTCTTTGGTCGTTTCCATGCAGAGAAAAGTGTGGAAAATTTACTATTGATGACATTGGGGATGGCTAAAAACCTTGTGTAAAACTGGTCAAAACATTGTGTCCAAAAACAAGTAGTAATAAATGGGACCTTTTTCAAAACTAAACTGAAGTAAAAAAATTTACCCTAAAAACCATTTGCAATAACGTGAAAAACGTGGCTTTCAACAAACAGAAATTTCCCATGAGTAAATTTTACTCGGTCGTGTGATTATCCGAATCCCTACGTTTTTCCACTCTCCGGTTCCAGCCCCGCATTCCCCAGTCTTCTGTTTTCATCCTTGAACTTTGAAAAGGGGACATCACTGCTGCCGCATGTAATGCAAGTAATCACTGCAGCTAATTAGCAGCCAATCAGCGCTGGAGATCAGAGGAAGGCGGGTGTAAGGATTTTTTTTTATTTTACTTTGGCCCCAGGACCTTCTGGTTTGATTTTGTTATAAGGTGGTCAACCCCTTTAACAAGTTCCTGACCAGGTAATTTCCCCCACTTTACTGACCATGAAGATTACAACAGTCAAGAATCAACTCAACTGGTGGACCCCAATAATCATCTCTACTGGTGGGTCCCAAGAATTAGCTCCACTGGTGGGCCCCAAGAATTAGCTCCACTGGGGGACCCCAAGACTCAACTCTACTGGTGGCCCCAAGAATCAACTCCATGGGGACCCAATAATCATCTCCACTGGTGGGCCCCAAGAATTGCTCCATGTGACCCTAGAATAAACTACTGGTGGGCCCAAGAATCAACTTTGGTGGCTCAGATCAACTCCACTCGTGGCGCAAGAATCCTAAAAATAATCTCCTGTGGTGGGCCCCAAGAATCATCTCCACTGGTGCTGCGGAATATGTTAGCATTATAAAAATAAAGATTATTATTATTATTATTATTATTGGTGGGCACCAAGAATCATCTTCAGTGGTGGGTCCCAAGAATCAACTTCACTGGTGGGCCCCAAGAATTAACTTCACTGGTGGACCCAATAATTAACTTCACTGGTGGTTTCCAAGAATCAACTTCATGGTGTACCTCAAGAATCATCTCCACTGGTGGCCCAAGAATCACTCCACTAGTGGGCCCCAAGATAAACTTCTGTGGACTCAAGAATCTCTCCACTGGTGCCTCAAGAATAAATCCCTGGGGCCCAGAATCAACTTCACTGGTGGGCCCCAAAAATCATCTATATAAATAAAGATTATTATTATTGGTGGACGCCAAGAATCATCTTCAGTGGTGGACCACAAGAATCAACTTCAATGATGGGCCCCAAGAATCAACTCTACTGGTTGGCCCCAAGAACCAACTCCACTTGTGGGCCCCAGGCACCGAGGCCAACACTAGATAAGATCCACCAGGTCTTGCAGTTGTTGGGTCCCTGTGATCATATGACTGCCAAAGTCAGAAAGTACGAAGCCAGGAGGCTTTCTGCCTATCTGTATAGAGAGCGCTGATTAAGCGCTGCAGATACTGTGCACTCTGATGTTTTAAAGCATCCATGCAAAGTTAGATGTTGACCATCCGGATTTACACAGTCGATGAGTGGTCGGCATTTAGTTAACAGAGAAATCAAAATCTACTCCAAGTTTATTGTTTAAAAGTTTGCTATGTTAGTTCAATGAATCTGCAACTGCGGGTTTTTTAACTCTCTAATTTTTTTGTTTTAATAAATTCACATATTCCACATTGTAGATCATCAGTGGCAAATCTGCATAAAAATCTGCATAATTTAGGTGCAGGTTTACAACAGGGAAATGTGCTGGGTGTTCTGTTGCAGAGAATACCATTTTTTCTTTCCAGTTGGTAAGAAAATTGACTTTTTTTTGGTATATAATGTCCCAGACAAACGATGAGCATCTTTAAAAATTGCAGCACCCTTTTAAAAAGGGTTGTCTGTGTCCTTAAGGGATGATGTTCCGCTCAAAATGTCAACCCTTCCTACTACAGTGGGGGTCTACACTGTAGAAGTGACGGACTCCTCACTAGCACGGATGCCTAGTCGTGTAGATAATTATCTGTTGAGCATGCACACTGGTCAAGAGGCCATTGCTTCTATAGTGTAGCCGCCCACCTCCCCCAAAACAGTATCATGTTAATTTGTATAGTATGACTCGTTTTATTTGGAGAGTGTGTTGGACGTCTACACTATAAAAGTGCCAGCCACATGATTAGCACACATGCCCCCACGATAATTATCTGTTGAGCATTCCCTCTGATCAAGAGCCATTGCTTCTATAGTGTAGCCACCACCCCCCTCCCAAATACAGTGTCATGTTTATTTTTATAGTGAGATTCGTTTTATTTGGAGAGGGTGTGTGACGTCTACACTATAGAAGTGCCGGCCTCATGACTAGTACGCATGCCCACTAGATTATTATCTGTTGCGTATGCGATCTAGTCGGGGGGCCATCGCTTTCTATACTGTAGCTGCCACTACTCTCCCCAAACACAGTGTCATGTTACTTTGTATAGTAAAAAGTTTTATTGAGATGGTATCTTACCAGTACAGTCTGTTGAGCAACGTCACCATTTTCACTAGAGAGTGCGCTGAAGGCATGGAATAAGTCAATGATACTAGAAGTATCTGTGGCAAAATGTTTTTGTCCTCCTGAAAGAGAATGATTTACTTGTTATTTTTTTTTTTTTTTTTAGTAGCATTTAACACTCAAAAGTCAGAAAAGAGAATTGCTCATCAGGTTGTTCCTTATTAAATACACATAGGGGGAGATGTATGCGCCAGTCTTTGGCATAATGTCCACCAAAAAAATCTGTCTGACAAATGTATGTGAGGTCACGCACTAAAAACAGGCGTACGTCCAACAACCTCTACACTTCTGTCTGCAAACAATTCTTAGGAGGCGTCAAGCCACCTTCAGAGGATAAGGCACAATTTATGAATGTTGCCCGACAAAATGTGTTGTAAATAGTGTCTATTAATCCATGCCAATTTCAAACTGTCAAATTTTGGCACAGACACCCTTTGCGCCACTTTTTTTGTGCATACAAGATCTCACAATGGGCATTTATTTAGGGCTGTAAGACACTTTTCATACATATTGAAAAATGCTACACTATCCCAATGAGACATATCACTGTCTAGTCTGAGACAGTTTTCCTACATGTGCCCCATAGTGTGCCATACACATCCTCTACAGCAGGGGTCTCAAACCTGGTCAGGTAAATTGGTCGCACATAGAAAACATCTGAAACTGATCAGCCGCTTTCCTCTCCAATTCAGTACAATACAAAATTACCATCCAGGTCGTTATGCATGGGGTGCTGCCAAATATGTGTACTTTTTACTGCATGATGTGATATTGCCACCATATAAAGCATTGGTGCCGCCTCAGTTGCAATATGCTGTTCAATTCTGGGCTACAGTTTATAGGAAGGATATAATGGAGCTAGAGAGAGGAGCATCTTAGAGAAAGTACAAAGACGAGCAACCAAAGTAGTAAGGGGAATGGAGCATCTTAGAGAAAGTACAAAGACGAGCAACCAAACTAAAAAGAGGGATGGAGCATCTTAGAGAAAATACAAAGATGAGCAAACAAACTAATAAGGGGAAGGAGCATCTTATAGAAAATACAAAGATGAGAAACCAAACTAATAAGGGGAATGGAGCATCGTAGATAAAGTACAAAGATGAGAAACCCAATGTCACGAGTGGTCCCGCAGCCCCTCGCCCGGGCTGCGGGCGCACTCGTGCGGCCACGGGTCGGGTCCCGCCTGCTCTCTTACCTCTCCGCGCTCCCGCGTCCTCCCGTTCTCCTGGCCGGCCGGTGTGCGCATGCCCGCGCCTTAGGCGCGCGCGCGCCGGCTCTCGAGGATTTAAAGGGACAGTACGCCCATTATTGGTTAAGGCTGGCAGGTGACCCTATTTAACTCCCTTCCTTCCGGGTCACCTTTGCCGGATCTTTAGTGCTGTACTGCCTTCAGAGAAAGCTTCTTCTGCCTTGTTGCCTGACTTCCGTGTACCGAACCTTTTTCGCTCCTGTGTCTTGACCACGAACCTTTGCCGCCTGCCCTGACCTCTTCCCTGTCCCCGACTTCGCCTACGTCTTACGTTTTGTACCAGCACTCCCTTTGGCTGCCCCCGCAAGCAAGTCACGCCAGTGGGGGCCCTGGTAGTTCCCCGCCGCAGCAAGTCCACCCCCTTTTGGGGGGGGTCTGGTGAAAACCGGGTTTACTTGTTTCCCGCCCCTGGTAGGCTTACACCATCGTTGCGGTGGTCCAGCGGATCCACTACTGCTTTGTTACAGTAAGATCCGGCAGGGATCCCGAAAGGTATTTTGCCCAGGCCCCGGGATCCAGGGCGATGGGGCCCCCGCAGTCACAAAAAGGCAACAAGCCCCAGCAGCTGAACCAGTTGTCCCCCATGCTGGAGCCCCTGGAAACCCAACAGCCTGACTCCTCCCCCTGTGGCGACCTCCCCCAGACGGGATTTCTAGCTCCTTACCATACCTGACAATTTTTGAAGGGGACCCAAACTGTGCAGGGGATTTATTCCCCAGTGCTCGTGCCGTTGAGTTGATGGCTGGTAAATTTCCCATGAACGTTCTAAAGGTGGCCTTCGTGGTCGTCTGCTGCCCGGGAAGGCTCTAGTTTTGGGCTCCCCCTTCTGGGACCGGGGCGACCCGGTGACGAGGCCTAAGGCTTTCCTCTCAGGTTCCGCAGTGTCTTTGAAGACCCGGCACGGGTTCCAGGCAGAGACCCCCTCTATGAATCTTGAGGGTTTGACTCCTTTTTGGCGACTAGCAGTTCGTTTTGGGACCTGGGTCGGATTTTGACCGGGAAACGACGCCGCCTATGTCCCCTTTTTTAGAAGGGCCTGTCGGCAGATTTAAAGGGCCCTAGGGCCAAAAGATCCCGGTCCTCTTTAAGGAATGGCCACCTAGCCCCCCGGACGATGTTCGCTTCGCCGAGGGGCAAGAGGAGCTCCGCCAGGAACGTGACCTCGCCCGACCACGCCGGTTGCCCCCCCTGGCCCGGTTTTAAAAAGCCCCACACTCCCGATCCCGTTCCTACCAGTGAAGCCCCCTTGCGGGTGGGGGCCAAACCCCAAAGGAGCTTTTTCCCGCCGGGGCAGGAAATTGTCCCTTTTTACTGTGCCACCCCGGTCACTTTCCAATTTTTGCCCGCTTCGCCCTAAACGGGGGGGGAAACGCCGCCCCTAGGTTATGTCGGGAGGGTCCCTGGTGTGAACACTTCCTCCCACGCCTTACTATGGAGGTTGGGTTCGCCCCCGGTGCCGGTCCGCTTTTGGGTACCCGCCTTTTTGGTCGGGATCCGCCGGGAATTTATTCCGCCCCCCGGGTGTCCAGTATCGCCTTGGTGACCGTTGGAACCCCCCTGGTGAAATCCCCGTGAGTGGCGGCTTCTTAGTGAGGCCATTCGGCGTAACCAACCATTGTCCCTCCGCGTGGGGTTTTAAAAGGAGAAAAACCCTTCTATGCCCCCTCGGTGCCCCTCGGGACCCTCTTGGGTTTTGTGGCTGCCGCTCCATGCCACGCCCTCGACTGGAAAAAACCGGGGAGGTTTACGCTGGGCTCCCTCCCCAGAATGCTGTCTCTCGTTCCGCGGCCAGCCCGGGGCCATTCCACCTCGCAGTATCCAGGGCCCTCCCGGGGCTTCCCGCGGGAAAATAGGGGGGACTCCGCGGACGTCTTTTCGGAGAAAACAGGCCGAACCCCTTCCCTCCTCATCCCCCCTTTTGCTGCCCCATTGACCTCCTTCAGGGACCAGCCCTCCTGGGGGCAGAGTTTACCCATTGTCCAGACTGAGATCAGGCATGTCGGACTATATCGTGAGAACCTGCAAAAGGGTTTTATTCGAAAGTCCTAAATCACCCCGGGAGCCGGGTTTTTTTTGTACAGAAAGGATGGTTTTCTCCGTCCTTCATCGACAAAAGGGGTCTGAACCAGTTTACCGTGAAAAATCGGTACCCATTCCCATAATTAGGGAAAACTCTTTGACCGTTACGGGGGCCCAAAGGGTTTTTCTAAAATTGGCCCTGCGGGGGCATAAACCCTCTCAAAATCCGTGAGGGGAGAGTAAAAAGACTGCTTTTCAATCCCCGCGGGGCATTTTGAGTACTGGGAGCCTTTGGGGTCTGTGCAATCCCCCCGCGGTTTTTCGGGGGGGTTCGTAAACGACATCTTCAGGGCCCTTGCTTACCCCTGTGTCACGTTTCCCTGGCGACATTGGTTTTCCCCCCCGACCTCCGGACCCATCTATCAAGGTGCGCCAAGCCCTGCAACGCCTTCGCAGAAAACCGCCTTTTATGCCAAATTTGGAAAAAAGGGGTGTGTTTCCACCAAAAGTCTCCCTTTTCCTGGTTATCGTCTCGCCCAAGCCTACAAATGGATCCCACTAATGTCTGCTACCCCGCCAAGGGCCCCGACCTGTTGGATTTCGAGCCATAAAAGTTTTTTGGGTTTGGGAAATTTATTTCGACAGTTTATACCTCATTCTCTACCTGGTGGCCCCCAATTGTCCCCCTCACGGGAAAAAGGGGTTTAATCCCAAATGTTGGCCCCCGGGCGGGAAAGAGCCTTTCGGATTTGAAGTGGGCCCTTTGCTTCCGACCTTTTTGGGTCACGCCCTGACCCTGAAAACCCTTTCTCTCTGGAGGTGGACCCCTTTTCTGGGGGGGCCCGGGAGTTCCTTACTCAAAGGGTCCCAAGGGGAAACCCATCCCCTGCGGCTTCTTCTCAAGACCTTTCGCGGGGGAAAGAGGAAAACTTGCTTTTGGGGACCGAGAATTATAGCTATCAAGAGGGCCCCTGGAAAGAGGGGCGGCTTTCTGGGGGGAGCTCGTATCTTTTGAGGTATATAGGATCACAAAAATTTTATTTATCCGTGGGCCCCAGCGCCTCAATCCCGAAAGCAGGTGTTTTTTTTTTTTTTTGTTTTAATTCGGACCATTTTGCCCAGCCAAAAAGAACATCAGGGCAGATGCTCCCTCGCGATTGCGTCACTGGAAGGAGCCGCAGCCCAACACTTATACCTCCGGAACGCCTGACCCCAGCAGCACCGGTCTCCTTCGGCAGATCCCTCCTGGCAAGACCTACGTTGGCCATCGCTGCGCAAGGAATCTTAATTTTGGGACACTGCTTTTGTTGGCGGAAACCCCGGGGGGCCCCATAGATTTTCCCAAATTGATCTCTCGGTTTTACTGGGGGCCAGGGGGGCCCTAAAGATACTAAGGACTTCGTGGATCCCTGTGCTACTTGTGCCCGGAATAAGGGCCCCCGCCAGGGCCCCCTCCGGGCTGCTGCGCCCCCTCCCCTACCCCAGTACCCCCTGGCCCCTGGGGCGGGATTTCTCACGCCTTCCATTTTCTTGGGTAACACGTGACTGGGTCATTGGGATAGGTTTTCGAAGATGTCCATTTTCGTCCCACTCCCCGGGTTCCCTTTCCGCACCTCTGCCCCCCTGTTCTTTATCATTTTTTCGCCTGCACGGTCTGCCCCAGCACATCGTTTCTGATGTGGGGTGCAGTTGTGTCCAAAGTTTGGCGCGCACTCTGCTCCCCATTGCAGGTGAGTTAAAACTTTTTTTCATCTCCATCCGCAAACCAAAGGTCAGTTTGAGGAGTCAATCAGATTCTGGGTAGTTACTTACGTATTTTGTTTTTGCTCGCCAGGATGATTGGGCACCCTACCCTGGGCCGAATTTTCATACAAAAACACTGGATTCGGGGGCTTGGGGGTCTCCTTTTTTTTTGTATTGGTCGGCATCCCCCCCCCCTCTCCCCCCGCCCCTCCTCCGAGGTTCCCCCCTGTAGTGCCTTTGGCCAGACTTATCTGGGATCTGGAAGCAGACTCGTAGCCCTGCAGCGTGTGCTGCCCGTATGAAGGCCCAGGGGACAGAAAGAGGGACCAGCTCATTTTCCCCGGGGACAAAGTCTGGCTGTCCGCCCAAAAAAAGTCAGGTTGAAAATCCCCAGCTACAAGCTTGGTCCGCACTTCCTGGGGCCCTTTGAAATCCTGAGCCCATTAAACCAGTACGTTAAAGCTCCCACTCCCCCCCTCCATGGGATCCCAATTTTTTCAGATCCCTCTGAAAACCCCTGGTTGAACCCTTCTCCAGAGAGTTGCCCCCCCCTCCTGAGTCTGTGCCCCCAAAATATTTGCGGTCAAAAAAGACTTGGCTGTGAGGTCGGTTAGGGGTAAACGGCAATTCTTTTTGATTGGGAGGGATTCGGTCCGGGGAAGATCATGGGAACCTGAGGAACATCCTGGACCGGTCCGTATTGCAGTTCCTCTGAACCCGAAAAAGGAGAAGGCCCTGGGGGGGGGGGTGGGGGGACTGTAAGGGGTCCCCCCAGCCCCCCGCCCGGGGCGGGCCCCCACTGTGCGGCCCCCGTTGGGTTTCCCGGGGGCCCCCCGGTCCGGGGTCGGGGGCCCCTTGCTCTCTTACCTCTCCACGTCCCCCGTCCTCCCGTTCTCCTGGGCCGGCCCGGGTGCGCAGGCCGGCCTTAGGGCCCCCCGCGCGCCGGCTCTCGAGGATTTAAAGGGGCGTACGCCCATTATTTGGGTTTAAAGGTGGCAGGTGACCTATTTAACTTCCTTCTTCCGGGGCACCTTTGCCGGATCTTTGTGCTGTACTGCTTCAGAGAAAGCTTCTTTGCCTTGTTGCCCGAAATTTCCCTTTTTGTACCGAACCTTTTTCGCTCCCGTGTCTTGACCCCCGAACCTTTGCCGGGCCTGACCTTTGCCGTTCCCCCATTTGCCTACGTTTCGATTTTGTACCGCACTGCCCTTTGGGTGCAACCCCAAGAAAATCATGCCAGGGGGCGACCCTGGTAGTTCTCCGCCCCAGCAAGTCCATCCCCCTTTCGGCGGGGGGCTGGTGAAAACCGGGTTCTATTAGTTCCGCCCCTGGTTTGGCTTACACCATCGCCCCGCGGTGGTCCAGCCCCATCCACTACCTGCATTTGTTACACCCCAAATAAAAAGGGGAAAATTTAGCATTTAGTTATAAGGGAAAGCTTAAGGTTGTCTAATGCTCAGCAAAAAAAGGCCCAAAAGGGCCCTTTTTTTTCCTCAAAAACCCTTTTTCCCCTTTTGGACAAAGGCGGTTTGTTTCGTTTTTTTGGTCCCCCAAATTTGAGGCTAAAAAGACAGAAGGCGGGGTTTATACCTGTTGTATATCCCCCTCAAAAACACAGAAAAAGGGCAGTGGAACGCAAGTTTTTTCTCATTGCCTTAGGGGGCGATAAGGATAAACTGGGGTTTTTTAAAAAAGAAAAGGCCCAAAATCATCGTTTTTTTATCCGGGGACAAAAATAACAATTTAAAACCTTTTAGTTTGTGAGAAGAGGTTTTGGGGGAGGGAAATTTTTAAAAAAGATAAATGGGTTTAAAAAAGGGAAAAGTTTTTTCAGAAAAACCCCCTTAAAAGAAAAAAGGGGACCTCCCCCCTTTATACAAAAAGAAAATCTCCCGGGAGTCCTTCTTCTAGGAAAGTGATTGGGTCCGCCTCCTGGCCCCGAGAAAGGGATTTTAAAAGGCTTGGTAAAAATTTTCCTTTATTTTTTTTCCCCCCTTTGTGCTGTATGAAATTTTGATCCCTTGATGCAATTTTGGATCAAAAGGGGAAATTTAAATTTAAGCCCAAATTGGTTTTGCTTATTTTTCCCAAAATTTTTGATGAAGAGAAAAAAAACCCTAAAAATTTCTAACCCATTTTTTATCCCATTTTAAAATGGGGCGAGGCTTTTTTTTTAACCCTAGTAAAAAAAAATTTAAAGGGGGCGTGGGTTTTTTATTTTAAAAGTTGGTTTTTTTTTTTTTACTTTTTACAATTTTTTTTTACTAAACCAAAAGGGAGGGGACCTGAGCGACAGTGATCGCTTTACAACCCTGTGTAGATGAAAGTCGGCAATGTTTAATTTTTAATTGCCGGGTGTTATCAGATTTTGCTTTCCGGGGGAACTATGGGGCCGACAACTAGGATTTTACCCCTGGCTTTTTTTTAACCCTTTGGATCCGGTGGTTTCCGTGGTTGTCCATGGTGGAAGGGAGCCTCTCCCCCTTTAAAATTTTTTTAAAACCTTTTTTAGTCCCTTTGAAAATTCAAAGGGAAAGGGGAAATAAAACCTTGGTCTTGGTATTAATGGCCCCAAAAAAAGATGGGGTTTTTCCCCTCAAAAGAATGCCTCCCCCTTTTCCCCAATCTGAGAAAAAGGGTTTTTTAAAAATTACAAAATTCCTTTTTCATTTTTCTTTGAATTTAGTCAACATCCAAATGGGAAAGAATAGAGTCAAAATATTTCTAAATATACAAACAAGGGATTGCCCCCTTTAGTTCAATTTGAAAAATTTGGCATTTTAAAAGGGCAATTTAGGATGTAAATTATTAAGGCAGTTTGGCCCTTATGGGTCCATTTTTGCCCTAGAAAAGAAGGGAAAAAAAAACCAAAAAAAAAAACCCTAAATCAAGCTTTTATAGGAGGAACTTTGGGATTTCTTTTTTTTTAAGGAGGACTTGGGGAAAAATTTAAAGAAAAAGGAAAAGGTGATTTTTTTTAATGGGTTATTTTTTTTTTTATCTTTTTTAAAAATTTGGTTTTTTTTTTTATAAAGAGGTGGGCCTGCCATCCCTTGAATTTTCACAGTTTAAAACGAGTTTATTTATTGGGGTTTTTTAACTTTTTCCCCACCCCCCGGAAAAGTCACAGAAAAGGGGATGATTTTAATTTTTTTTGGGTTTAAGGGGATTTTTATCTCTTTGGTTTTTTTGTTTTTGACTTTAGAAAACTCTTCAAAAATTCACTTTCTTCCCCCCCAGGGGGTTTTTTTAAAAAGAAAGGGGGAGAATAAAACCCCCCAAAATGTTTTTGGGTTTCCTGAGCGGGTTTGTTTGGGGAAACATGGGAGGGTGTTTTTTCCCCCCTCCCCCCCCCACCTCTTCCCCTTGCACTGGCGTTTCCTCTCCCTATGATCTTATTTTTCATCTTTTGTTTAATACCACACCCTGCAAAACAGTCTAAATTTCTAGAATAAGCATTTCCCTCTCAGCTGGGGGTTTTAACTTTAACCCCCTTTTTGGTCTAGGAGCACATCGTCTCCCTCCTTGTTTACCCCGAAGAATTGGGCACCAAAACAAAAGGGTTTTTCATTTGAAGAATTTAAAGGTTCTTCAAGCGGTTCAAAAAAATGTTGGCCCTTTTTTAAAGGAAGGGCAGGAATGCGTGCTCCCGTGAACACGACCGGGGGCCAGACAGAATGTAAATGTCATGATTGTGCCTGAAACACCCCCGTCTTTTGGCTCTGGTCGCCGGCCACGGCCAGTACGACGTAAACCATGGTTTTTTACTTAAGACTACGTTTCTTATCACTAGTGTGACCTTGGGTTATTTTGTGCTGGGTGCGAATTGATTCTTGGCCAACGCCCGTGGCCAGGAATCTTCCAGCACACACGTGGTTAATTTTTGTTCCTTCTTGAGTGACAGCCTTCTTCTCCTATCTGGTCTTTTGGTCCTTCTGCCTATTGCTTCAGTTCTACCTTTCATCTGTTCCGTCCTTCCGGCCTTGCCTGCTATTTTGGCTCATTGCCCTATAGTTCGCCTGCTCTCTTCTTTTGCTTCTGTGATCTCCTGACCTTTCGTTTTGCACCCCTGGTTCTTCTCTTTGTCTCACGATTCTGTACCTTGCTGCCCGTATTGTTGCCGACTTTGGACCGCCCGACTACGTTTATTGTTCTGTGTCTGTTTGTCCTGTCTGTGTTGCACCTACACCAGTGCAGCCATCAGTCTCCTGGTTGGGGCCGGCCTATTAAGGAGTCGGGTTCCCCAAAAGGCAGGGACAGAGGCTGGGACCAATGTCAGGGCCTCACTTGTCTGTGTCTTTGTGTGCGTCCCTGACAGTCCCTGACAGTAAATTAGTAGAGCTGCCAGCCAATGAAACAAAAGGAGGTGGAATCCGACTGGCACTGGGGAACGGTGTTTACACAAAACGAAGTAAAGGGAGACAGTGAAAAGAAGACAGCTTTACTAATGACATCCAATTGCAAGTTACTTGTTTTCACTGTCTCCCTTATTCTGAAGACCATTTAATGTAATGATACAACCCCTCCAAGCTGAGACTGTTGAAAAAACACAGCAAAGCATCCTGGGGCTTGTAGTCTTACACGGGAAAGGAAAAAAAGCTTTCAAAACCGTAAATTCTGCTGCTTGGTTGCATAGAAGGGAGACAACATACAGCACAGTGAAAGCACACATTGTACAGAAAACATCACAGGAAGATGAACGAAGGCTCAAACAAGGCATTAAATAATTCATATTTTTTTGCTTTGCTGGACAATTCCGTTAAGGTTTTCTACATCTGGGGGAAGCTATAGGTTGGTGTCTATATCCAAGTGAGCTCTGGCCCTGAGAGCAGCTGGACAAGAAAACTGCTAAGTAGTCTATTATACTCCAACAACACTGGCATCAATAATACTAGGAAGAGGGAAGAGTATCCCAACCTAGATCAGGGCCATCTAATCTATTGGGCACACTAGGCAGTTACCCAGGGGCCCCAGAAGCATAGGGGCCTTAGATGGGGAATGCATGTCTCCGGAATCAAGGACATAAGCCCGGGATCCTTGGGTCAGGATTGCTTGTTAAATTGTGTGTCCTTAGGACATGTGAGCAGTTAAAAACCATAGTGGTCAATTTGACGTATAGGCCTCAGGCTGCCTACAAGACATCAGTGGAGTATCTTGACATAGGTGGTGTGCTGCTATTGGTGTGCTTGGTGGTGGTTAGAGGCATGGCCTCATGTGGTGTCATGTTTGGGAATGCCAAGAGGCATGACTTGTATAATGTCATGTATTTGGGCAGGGCTCATTCTTTTGCTCTGAAGAGGGCCCTTTATGCTGTTAGGATGGTTCTGACCACACAGTAAATGGTCCACACCTACCAGTCAAGTCCGCAATGTGCTCAAATTCCTTTGATGCTTCAGAGCCAAATGCTATGATGTGGATAACAACGCCACTAGCAGATATTTCCCCAATGCACTTTGCAAAGTTTGGTTCCTCATCATCCGACATTAGCAGTATTTCAGTGCCAACCGCTGTGCCGTCCAACTCTTTGTTGACCTACAATGAGAATGAAAACCCCATTCCATGTAGACGTGACACCACTGAACTAAAACGCTATATTGTCCTCAAGACAGCAACCTACCTCCAGTGCCTCAAGAAGTCCCAGGCAGATGTCACTACCCAGGTTTAGGGCTGTTGAAGGAACCAGTGATGCTACCTTTACACGGTCCTCTTCAGTATTTATGTGGACAAGCTCAGTATTAGCATAAGCATAATAGGAAAACTCAACGACGCCAACATAAGCTCCTGTCTCGACGATCTGAGTGAGGAAAAATTCAGCTCCTTGGAACAAGCGACTGATGCGACCTGACTGAAAGAAGAAAAAAGATAGCAGTAGTTAGGTAAAGTATATCACAAGGCATTATGGGAAAAGGAGATGAGAAGCTCTTGCTCCATCTATTAGCTGTTACAAATCCTCAATTTGCTTTTGACCCACTGAGTCTTTAGAAAGCAAAAGGGATATTAGCCAAGCCAGTATCACTCATCTACAGACAGCTGTTTCGGGGTTTTGCCCCTGAGGTCCCTCTGAGGGCAGCAGATGTCCCAGAAATAACAAATTAGTAGTCAGTCAATACCGTCTATTATGGGGCACAATGTTTTTGACCTTGTAGAACAGGCATCCTCAAACTTTGGCCCTCCAGCTGTTTGGGAAACTACAACTCCCATCATTCCCACTGTTATAGATTATATAAATGCATGATGGGAGTTGTAGTTTCCCAATAGCTGGAGGGCCGCAGTTTGAGGATGCCTGTTGTAGAATAAATTAACTAATGAGAGCAGATGCCATCAGTCGTGAGGTAATGTGATTGTTTAAAAAAAAAATGCTCTTATATAAGCTCTCCATTGCGTTTTTGGGGTCTCTGAAGTTAAATTATTAGAACTATAATGAGGAAAAGGAGCTCTTGAGACTGTGTGGCCATGTAGTCACCATGGATGGTAAGGGTGGCTCGGTGGTTGGCAGCGGAGTTCCTTTGGGTCTTTGTATCTGGTAATGTATGGGGGTTCTGGAGCCAGTACTTTATAGGGGTTCTGTAGCTGGTACAATATGGGGATCCAGAGCAGGCATTGTATTGGTGTTCTGGGTGGTTCTGAGGCCATCACTATATAGAGACTCTATGATTGGTATTATATAAAGCATCTAATTGTGGCACTATATGGGTGTTCACTACATAGAGACTCTCGGTTCACATATCTTGCTCAGAACATGTTTAAGCTGCCCACGACTTTCAACGTCATAAGAAGGGCAGCTTTGCAGGTTGGGTGTTTTTTTATTTTTTCTCTCTGAATAATGGAGGTCGGTGACCCAGTGAGAGGCCTGATTGGCTCGATTGAGAGGTAAAGATAGGATAGGACTGCCCGACTCGAGACCACGTTGAAAGTCGTGGGCAGCTTAAACATGTTCTGATCAAGATATGTGAACCGAGAGTCTCAAAGTTTTTTCATGTATGATAGATAGCATAAATGCTTCTTTAGGGATTTCGACGTAGTGTTCACTACATAGAGACTCTAAATAGAGTCTCTATGACTGGCGATATATGGGGTATCACTATCTGGTCCTGTATAGAGGTTCTGAGGCCATTACAACATAGGGGCTCTGTGACTGGTAATATATGGGGTATCTCTAGAACTGAATGGGGGTTCTGGAGTGGGTACTGTATGGGATTCTGAGACCATCACTATATAGAGACTGTATGACTGTAATATATGGGGTATCTCTGCCTGGCACTGTATGGGCGTTCCATGGCTTACACTTTATGGGGGCTCTGGAGCTGGTACTACATGAGGATCCAGAGCAGGCACAGTTTGGGTGTTCTGGGGGGGTTCTGAGGACATCACTATATAGACACTCTATGACTGGCATTATATAAAGTATCTCATTGTGGTACTATATGGGTGTTCACTACATAGAGACTCTGTGACTGGTAATATATGGGGTATCACTATCTGGTCCTGTATAGAGGTTCTGAGGCCATTACAACATAGGGGCTCCGTGACTGGTAATATATGGGGTATCTCTAACACTGGATGGGGGTTCTGGAGCAGGTACGGTATGGAGTTCTGAGGCCATCACTATATAGAGACTCTATGACTGGTAACATATGTGGTATCTATGTCTGGCACTGTATGGGTTTTCCATGTCTTATACTTTATGGGGGCTTTCGAATGTGTTTAGTAATACATGGGATTTCTCTATCTTGCACTTTTTGGGGGTTGCGAGTATGAAACTACACGAGGACTCTGTGACAGGCAAAACAGCACAGGGAGTTTCTCTTTGTTATACAGTATTGCGGTTCTGTGACCTATACTATACAGTATGGGACATATGTGATCAGCAATACATGGGGTTTCTATAACTGGCACCATATGGGAGTTCTGAAGCTGACACTCCTTATGGAAGTCTGTGACTAGCAATACAGAGGGTCTAGTTACCTGGCCCCATGTGGGGATTAAGTGGCCAATACTATACAGTAGGGATCCGCAATGATTGCTAGATAATTAACTAGATAATGTATTGTATGGAGGTCCCTGAGGCTGACACTGTGACTGGCAATACATGAGGTCTCTATATCTGGCACCTCATGGCGGTTCTATGATGGGGAACACATTGGGTTTCTGTATCTGATACTGTATGGGAGTTCTGAAGATGACACTACATATGGGCTGTGTGCTTGGCAATACATGAGGTCTATATATCTGGCACCTCATGATGGTTCTATGATGGGGACATTGGGTTTCTGTATCTGGGGGTTCAGAAGATGACACTACATATGGGCTGTGTCCTTGGCAATACATAAGGTCTACCTATCAGACACTCTAAGGGTTTATGTGTTTTATAAAACTTCGAGGGGCTCAGTGATCGGTAATAAATGGAGTTTAGTATCAGTATTCAGGCATTGTTACCTGTTCTATCACCAGTACAAATCTCACCACTGTTATCTCACTATTCTGATTTGTTCATACCCAACATCAACTGCAGATAGCATAAATAATACTTATTCCACCGATATACGTACACGAGCCATGCTTCCAGATATATCGCACACCAATGTGATCACCCTGCTCTTATACTGCATGAGAGTGAATGTCGGAACAGGCCGATCAGTGTCCGACCCCGGTGGAGAGGAGATCATATCCGTAGAGTCCATGATGACGTCCCATGTGCTGCGACAATTACACATTCGGTTCTGTAGACTTGGAGCCTCAATGTTATGATTGCTCTCATTACAGAAAGATGTTATCTACAAATAGGAGAAAAGGAACATGAGTCTCAATCCGGAACCAGAATGGTTCTTCTCACCTTTGATGTGAATAGCAAACAATAGGGTCTGGATCCATGTTGAGGTCAAAATCAAATCTAATTTGAAAAAAATTGCAAAGAAATGGTCCATAATCGTAACCGAAACTCTACTAGTCAGTTGTGGGTTGGGGTCTCTAGGCCCTTTTAGTGGTTCAAAAACATATATAAGAAGCTGGTGCTCAACACAAACTAGAGTCTTGCAATACTTGGAGGCAAGTCCCCGAATGTCCAAATGGTGCCAAGGGAGGAAAAGCCTGATGGACACAGACACATGCAATGCAGCAAAAATCCAAAACCTCTGCCACCACAAACAAGTATAAAAACATATCCTTTAATCCATAATCATGTTAAAATATTCAGGGTTCTCCATACCTTCTAACGTGTTTCGAGCAATACACGCTCTTACCTCTCCGAGTCATCACTAAATCATAGCAGAGACATCACTCCAACATCACTTCTGCTTCAACGTCAATATCAGTCCATTATGCTGGAAGTGGCATCAGAGTAATGGCACACAGAAGAACCACAGAGAGGTGAGGGAATCATTAAAGGCATAAAAACCCCAACTCTAACTCCAACTAAGGCTGTGTCCACATGGCAAATGGTAAAGTACTTGTCAACTACTGAATCAGAATCTGACAAGAATTTGAACAGTATTTTACAATTGGTTGTCTTTTTTTGGCACGGTTTTCAGATTCGGCTTTTCAATCGTTTTTATTGTAGAGCAATATTAAGGTGTTTTCTTTACATGGATCCACAACAAAAAACAACAACAAATCTTTCTGGTTGTTTTCATGCCATTCCATTGACTTAATAGTAAGTTTTCCGCTGTTTTCCAAGTGAAATATGGTGAAGAATGTCAGGGACACACACAGAGACACAGACGAATGGGGCAATGACACTGGTCCCAAACTCTGTCCCTGCCTTTTGGGGAACCCGACTCCTTACTAGGTCGGCCGCAACCTGAAGTGGAACACAGACTAAGACAAACAAACATGGAACAAAAAAGAGAAGTCGGGCAGGCCAAGTCAGTAACAAACGGACAGCGCAGTACAAGAACGTGAGACAAAAGAATAACCAGGAACCAGGCAAGAGTCAAGGAGCACAGAAAGTCAAAGGAGAGTACAGGCGAACTATAGGGAAAGAGAACCATATAGCAGGCAAGGAGGACAGGAAGGTGAGACTATAAATAGGGAAGGGGAGGAAGGAGAGCAGAAGTGATAGGAAGAAGAAACAGTCAATCACCAAGAGAAGAAGTTAATCCCAATAGTACTGGAAGGTTTCTGTCCATAGGCATTGGCCAGAAATCAATTAGGCATGCAGAGTTTGCAAACAGCGCTCACACTAGAAGAAATGTAAAGACCGAAGCAGCAGTTATGGTCGCAGTGGCCGTGGTCGGCGTCCAGAGCGAGATGCAGAGGGTCTATCTGGCAGGAACGTGACACCACCTCACTGTTTCAGGTAGTCATTACAATATCCAATAATTGCAAACAATGCCGTATATTAGCAGTGCACACGTTATAGTCCCAGCCGTTAGGAGTACCTTCTTAGACTCCCCTATATCAATCAAAAACGTACACATAGGCTGTAAGGACAAAACATTGAACTTTACTTCATTTTTATAAATTGGTGCATAAAAGACATAGTTCTATGACGAACACCTTAGGCAATGAAAAACATATGAAAACGTGGCAGTACTTAGCTGTATAGCTTCTCCTGTTTAGGAGGTGAGTGATAGTCCCATGGTAGACTAGTAGGAGCCGATCATGCTGAGTTGCAGCCCAGTGCCGCCAATGTGTATTGGCAGCGACATACAGGGACAAGAGGCAGTGAAGAGCGGGGGAGGGTGTATTGGCAGCCACAGGGATGTGTGTATTGGCAGCCACAGGGATGGAGGAGAGGCAGTGAAGAGGATACAATACACAAAACCCCCTGCATGTCCTCTCACTGCTTCTCCTCCTTCCCTGCCAATACACACTTCCCTGCCCCTCCTCTTCACTGCCTTTCCTTTGCATGTGCACGACCTGGGCGGCACAGAATGCTTCCCCGACCTGTAAACAAACACCGTTGCTAAGCACATGTAAACCAGCCCGTTCTCTAAAACCGTAGCACTTTGCCAATAGTAACCAAGGACGTACATCCTTAGATTTTTGGTCCCCACATTTTCAACTATGATCTTCGTAGTGAGACAACCCCTTTTACTGTTCAGCCACTTCCGTTCCTGAGCCAACAGAGCTCCTTGCTGGCCAACCACCAGTGACGTCACATGCATCACCCATGTGACCATGTAGTCCCTCACTGGGCTCAGTGGTCACATGTCATAGAAGCAGAAGTCTCTGAGTTCAGTAATTGGCTACATGGTTACGTAAGTAATGTATATGACATCAGCACAGGGGATCAGTGGTGCTGGAACGGTGGTTGGCAAAGGTTATTTTGCACCAGTCCACACCAGTAGAGAGGTTTCATGAAATTTTGGGCAACTTCTTTAACCACTTTCAGCTTTTAAGATATTTAAACTGGATCAATACTTACAGAAGGAAGACGTGTTGAATACATGATGGACTCTTTTACGTTCTGGTCCTTCTCGGGAAAAAAGAGACATCCTTCTTCATAAAGTCCGTAGTTGGAATCAACGTTGCAGTCTCTTAACGAACAGGAATCGTCTTCACAATCCTGTATCATATTACGACCTTTAAGACTGGCAGAACATCTGGATATAGAAGGATAGAGAAATGTTCACAGCGATGGCATGGACCAAGCCATAAAAAGTGGAGTATAATATATGTGACTATAGACCGCAATATACATCTTGTGGTCTGGTGTATTGTTAGGGAAGAATTGACACGATATGGCCCCATATGGATGCACCTACGGATGGGAAGGTTGGAGATGTAGCATGTGTCACAACATATGCTCTGTGCACATGATGCTGCTGGGAACACACAATCTCAAGTTGTATTTTAACCAAGAACATGGCAAACAAAGAACTCAATTAAGAAATATGATGGTCTATAAAAAGTGAACGGTGTATGCTCATCATCCAAACAGAGCTTTGTAGATTTATTTAGCGTCCAAAGATCCATCTTGAAGCTCAATACACAGAAAAGTTTTGTTGTAATGAAACTTTTTACATTTTCACATTTATACCCAACAATGAAGATTTATGACTGATAATATTCAGTGGGGAAAACAAGTATTTGATTCAGTGGGGAAAAGAAGTATTTGATACACTGGCGATTTCACAAGTTTTTTCCACCAACAAAGAACAGAGAGGTCTGTAATTTTTTTCATAGGTTCACTTCAGCTGTGAGAAAATCGCATTGTATGCGTTTGATCACCGACCGACCAGCAAGAATTCTGTCTCTCACAGACCTGTTAGTTTTTTTTTAAGAAGCCCTCCAAGGTTGACCAAGTTTGCACAAACTGCAGCAGGTATTTTGGCCCACTCCTCCATACAGATCTTCTTCAGATCTTTCAGGTTTCGGGGCTGTTGCTGGGCTACATTAAGGGCCACATGTATGAAACGGTTTTGGGCTAAAACTTACTTCTTTGCCTATAGGTTTCTATGGGGAAAAAAGTGAGTTTTAGACCAAAACTGTTTCATACATGTGGCCCTAAGTGTCAGTTCCCTCCAAACATTTTTGATTG
This sequence comes from Phyllomedusa bahiana, assembly GCA_025379985.1. Taxonomy (NCBI): domain Eukaryota; kingdom Metazoa; phylum Chordata; class Amphibia; order Anura; family Hylidae; genus Phyllomedusa; species Phyllomedusa bahiana. The sequence goes on along the minus strand of JAODAL010014287.1, from coordinate 23,652 downwards.
GGTTCAGGTCAGAAAACTGGCTAGGCCACTCCAGGTTCTTGAAATGCTTTTTACAGAGCTGCTCATTAATTGCCCTGCCTGTGTATTTATGGTCATTGTCCTGCTGGAAGACCCAACCATGACCCATCTTCAGTGCTCTTACTGAGGGAAGGAGGTTGTTGGCCAGAAACTCCCGATACATGGCTCCACCCATCTTCCCTTCAATACGGTGCAGTCATCCTGTCCCGTTTGCAGAAAAGCCTCATCCAAGGTATGATGTTTCCCCCCTTCCATGCTTCATGGTTGGGATGATGTTCTTGGGGTTTTACTCCTCCTTCTTATTCCTCTAAACACGGTGAGTGGAGTTGATACCAAAAAGCTCTATTTTGGTCTCATCTAACCACACAGTATTCCCCCGCCTCCTCGAGATTATCCAGATAGTCATTGGCGAATTTCAAACAGACCTGAACATGTGCTGGTGAGAGTAGGTAACCTTTGAGACTCTGGTCCCAGCTCTATTCAGGTCATTGACCAGGTTGTCCCGTGTAGTTCTGGGCTGATTCCTGACCTCTCTCAGAATCATCCTTACCCCAGAGGCGAGATCTTGCAAAGAGCCCCAGACCGAGGAAGACTGACAGTCATCTTGTGTTTCTTCCATTTCCTAATAATCGCTCCAACAGTTGTTGTCTTCTCACCAAGCTGCTGTCTATTGTCCTGTAGCCCATCCCAGCCTTGTGCAGGACTACAATGTTGTCCCTGGCATCCTTAGGCAGCTTTTTGGTCTTGTCCATGGTGGAGAGGCTGGAGTGTGATTAAGTGTGTGGACAGGTGTATTTTATACAGTTAACAAGTTTAACAGGTGCAACCAATACAGGTACTGGGTGCAGAGTAGGAGGGCTTCTTAAAGAAAAACTAACAGGTCTGTGAGAGCCAGAATTCATGCAATAAAATGCAAATTAATTATTTATAAATCATATAATGTGATTTTCTGGATTTTTTTTAGATTCTGTCTCACATTTGAAGTGAACCTACAGTAAAAATCACAGACCTCTTCATTCTTTGTGAGTGGGAAAACTTGCAAAATCACCAGTGTATCAAATACTTATTTTCCCCACTGTACAGAGGCAAGCAAAAGTAAGTGAACCCTTTAGAATCAGGTTTCGACCACACACAATGTATAACGTCAGTAAAATAGCCTAGTGTACACATGTAGCATCATGATATCATGGCACAGAGAGTTATCTCAACTTTTTCAATGGTTTTTGTTGTGATTTAAGAACAGAAAACATTTTAAGCTGTGATATCATCTTCAAGTTAAAGGGGTGTTTCCACCATAAAGTATGATGGCCTATTGCTAGGATATACCATCAAAATCTGATAGCTTGGGCTCATACGTATCTTGAGAACAGGCCCCCGAAAGTTTTTGCTCAGAATGGAGAACTGTTTGTGCTTGCGGACGACTCTCCATTCTGTTCTCCAGGAGTTCTAGGTACAGTCTCAAAGAATGGAGAGTTTTGCGCATGTGCCAACACCTCTCCATTTCGCTCTATGGGAGTTCTGAATACATCTAAACACAATGCTTCCCCGTACTGGGAACTCCCATAGAGCAGCATGGAGAGTCGTGTGAAAGCGTGACCAGCTCTGCACTCTGAGCCGAAAGTTTCGGCTCCCCATTCCCAAGATAGGAGCGGGTCCCAGAGGTGGAGCCTGCACTTATCAAACTTTGACGGCATTTCCTAGTGATATGCTCTTAAACTCTATGGTGGAAACACCCCTTTATACTTTGCTTCATCTACATCCCAAAAGAGACTAGATTTGGTCTATAGAACCCTACGGATACACTGCGGTATATTTTGGAACAATTTTTTTTATGCCATTCCAGTGTATTTTTGCGATGGAGGTAATCCATACACAGGATTAGAAGAAGCATATGAACAGCAAGCGGTGAGCGAACTACTTCTCGTTTCTTTATTGTCATAGTGTGAATGGAGCCTTACCTGAATTTCTGCAATGATTGTTACCCAAGTCACAATTAGAAAAAGCAGCTCTTAACCTATACTTCCAACTGCATCTTTTTTAATTGAGCTTTTTCTGCCAATTATCACTTGGAGAAGCCACTGACATAGAGGTTCACTTAGTTTTTCTCCCTGCACTGTGGGTGTTTACTGAATGTGCTCATAAAAGACATGAAACGGTAAGTATGTTAAACGGTTAGTTTAGTTACATTATGTTTTCTTATAACTGACAAAAGAGTTGCTGAGAAAATAATTTTTTGGAGTGGTCAAATCAGTCTTAACCTTAAAAGGGTTTGCCCACCACATTATTTAGTTTTACACTTGTAGGCAAAGGTAACTAAAGATTATTACCAATAACATTGATGATCTAATTTTGCTTCCTTTCAGACTTAGAGCAGTTCTTTTATTTCCCGCTTGTGTACACAAGCTTCTCTAGGTTACCGGCCATCTCTCCCTGCTCTAGCAGGGGCCAGGATGGTGATACCAATCTCTGGTGTGTTGTATCAGCAGAACAGGAGCTTGCTTATCTTTTTTACTGACAAATTTTAACCCTGTAGAGCTCTGTAGCCTTCTGTCCTTCTGTTAAAACACCTCCATCCAGAAGCTTTATAACCACCAACAGCCTGGGTGGAAACCTGAAGCTGTAGAACCACTGACAGCTTGATCAGGAACTGAGGGGCCTGAAGCTGTAGAACCACCCACAGCCTGATCAGGAAGTGGGAGCCTAAAGCTGTAGAACCAATGCAAATATAAGTGAAGCAAAGCCAGCTCACCTCTCCACGTTCTCTCGCAAGGACAACCGGGACCACGGCAATATCTTGAGCACAAAAGATGATGATGTCCAGCGAATGAGTAGATGAATAAAAGCAGCTTTATTGATTGCAACTGGTTAAAACCACTGTGAAACGCGTAAGATTTTTTTCCTGTACACAGTGGTTTTAACCTGTTGCAATCAATAAAGCTGCTTTTATTTATCTACTCATTCGCTGGACATCATCATCTTTTTGTTCAAGATATTGCCGTGGTCCTGGTTGTCCGTGCGAGACAACATGGAGAGGTGAGCTGGCTTTGCTTCATTTATATTTGCATTGGTTCTACAGCTTTATCTTTTGTCCTAAAGCTGTAGAACCACCCACAGCCTGAACAGGAAGTGAAGGACCTGAAGCTGTAGAACCACCCACAGCCTGAACAGAAAGTGGAAACCTGAAGCAGGCTGTGAGGAGTAGGCTCTGTGAAACAGTCAGATGGGAGAACAGTCCTATTGAACCCTTCAACCCTATTAAAATGCTGAAGAGGGGCTTCAAGGCTTTCCAGAAATATTAATAAACTGAAAGACATGTGCAGGGAGAAATGAACCAAACATGTTTCTCAACAACATGCTTATTTTATCTTGAGGTACCAGAAACATTTGTAGAAAGAGATTGCTGCTACAGATTATCCAAAGGTTATTAAATTAACGGATTCACTTAATCGGGTTACATTTTATTATTTATCAGTGCAGAAATTCAAGTTATTCTAAACTTTTCCCCCGGCGCTGTGGATTTTTAATCAGTGTGCTCAATACATCCAAAAAGATTTGTTAGAAATATGAGCGTATGTGCAAGCTGGTGTGGCAGCAACATGCAAACACAATACAATACTAGCGGAACTCTACTAACCCTAAAAAAGAGCCAAAGGTAATTTTTTGGAAAAGCATTTCTGCTACTTTAGATACATGAGACCTTGAGGTTCGTAGTGCACATTTTTGATCAAAACTGTAAAAGTCCATCTGCCGACGTCAAGTCGACCTCAATACAGGTGGGAACCTACTCTATATGTTACCTCTCTTGGTGCCTGTTCAGACCTCCACATTTCAGGGAGAGAAGATTTCAATCAGAGCAGTCTATAGTTGGAATCTTCTCCCCGAAATTGGGGAAAGGTTTGAACAGCCCAAGGGCCAAGTTGAAAATTGTTAGGGGCAAAAATGCTTTGTTGCCCCTAGAAACAATAAGAGCGCCCTTTTATTTTTATAGTGCTCTGGAAAAAAATTAAAGGGGGGTCTGATTAGTTGTTATGGGCCTTTATTAGTTTTATGGGGCCTGGTTGGTCGCTATGGCATGATTGGTTGCTATGGCCTGATTGGCGATGGGCAACAAAAAACAGCTTTCTGCTAGACGTTATCATAATGGCCCGTCAGACCCTTAAATTAAGAGAACGTTTCACCAAATGCATGTAAGATTGGAATTTAAACTCCCCGGGAAATAATGAAGTTTGAACACGCACCAACCCACATTTATAAAATTGCTAGGTGCCAAAAACCCGTCTTTGTTGCCCATAGAATCAATAAAGATACCGCTGTATAATTCAATAGTTTCCTGGAAAAATTATAGGCGCTTCTGAAATATATTTGCCATGGTCCCCCGAATTATTCAATTATCTGATTTTGCTATCCTGAATTGGTCGCTATGGGCTCTGATTAGTTGCTATGGGCTCTGACAGGTTACTATGGGCAACAAAGTGAGTTTTAGATCTAGACAGTTTTCATACATGTGGCCCCAAGAGGTAACACACAGAGTAGGTTCCCACCTGTATTGAGGTCGCCTTGACATTGGCAGATGGGTTTTTACAGTTTTGATCAAAAATGTGAACTAAGAACCTCAAGTTTTCATGTATCTAAAGTAGCGGAAATGCTTTTCCCAAAAATTCCTATATTCCCTTTGATTTTTTTTTTTGTGTTTGTATAGAGCTGGTGATATTGTATTGAATGTGCTCAATACAAGACACAGTGCAAAAGTCTTTGTGTTTTAAGTTTAGTTACATTGTATTTGTCTATAATTGCGACCTAGATAACAATCAGATCACATTTTATCAAATATCAATGCAAAAGCTTCAGCTTTCTACTTTCTTATCCTTATAACTCTACAGTATATGATCTTAAGTAATAACCCACATACGTCTCAATGATCATGTCCGTATTAGTGTCATTACATGGACATTACTAATTCTAGGACAATGGGGGCTGTATCACAGTACAATGGACATAACAGTATTGACACTGATTAGGATCATTCATGGAGTTACCTGGTTGCTTCTACTTTAAGTTCCCCGGAGATGTAGTACGGAATCTCAGTGTTATATTCATCAAAGACTCCCCAGCGGAAGTGCGCCCACTCATGGACAAATGCTCTTCCTAAATAGATGCAAAACAGATACACATGGAACCCAGCACCTTGTTATTCAATGTAGACACTTGACAGCAATGTGCAAAGAGTGAGTTACCAACAACTACCGGGTGACATGGCTACAGATTGCCTGAGAAATAATGTGTAATATATGGCTGTTAAACTGGTTGTCTCACTACAGGGATCGCTGCTTTTTATGTTAAAGATCTTGCAAAAACAAGTCACTTTGCAATATGTGTCCCTTAACAGTGTCCTACCTATTGCTAGTATCAAGCAATGATGATGGATCCAGCGATGAAGGTAGAAACAAAGCCTTATTTTATTTCCACACGTGCAGGAGGGTACAGTGAGGGTACAGACAATAGACGCGTTTCGGGCGCAGAACGAGGGCCCTTGCTCACGATATACACAAACAAACAAATCACACACTTAAATAGTTAAAAGGGGATGGGCTTTAGATGACATCACTTCCCATTTTTTCCCGTTTCACAGTGTAACTTTTAACCAGTAACTCATTGCTTACATACTTTATGGAGAAATATATAAATACATTGCGGATACAAAGTAGCGGATAGGGCTTGTTCACACGACGTTTTTGTGATCCGTTTTACGGATCCGCAAAACGGATCTAACAATTGTCAGTGTGATTAACATTGCTTTCAATGACAAAAGCGCATCGCTGTTCACACGAGTGATCGCCGATGCGCTTTACGGATCCGTTTTAAAGATTGACATGTCAATTCTTCTTGCGTTTTACGCAAGAGAAATCCCCATAGGAAATAATGGAGTGCGCTTTTGGCATCCTGAAAGCGGATCCAAAAGCGCAGCATATATTTGGGTGCGTTTTGGATCCGCTTTCGATGCCAAAAACGCATCCGTAAAATGCATTGGATTTAAATTAAATATAAAATTTGAATATTATGTTTGGGTTATATTTAGTTTATAAATGTATATAAATATATATATGTATACTAAATATACATTTAGTTTATAAATATTTAGTTTATAAATGATTTAGTTTATAAATGATTGTTATTAATTCATTTACATGGGGTGGGTTTGAAAACTATTGGTTGATTTTAAAAAAAAAAAATAGGGGGGGCGGGTTCTAAAATCATAGAGTGTATGTACCAGTGATTGACACTAGGTAAAAAAGGTTTTTTCTTGGTCATTGATAGGTTATATTATATTTCAATTGCAGTTTGATAGATAGGTTGATTTAAATAAAGCATTGAAAAACCGCATCCAATACGCATCCAAAACAGATCCAAAACGGCGTGTGAACAAGCCCATATACTTAGCTAGATAGTAATTGTTTCAGTAAATATAAGCCAAATCATTGCGGCTATTCATGTCTTGTGGTACACGTGTATCTAGCTCATATATCCACGCTGCCTCTCGTATTCTTAAAAGATGTTGACGATCCCCCCCCACCTTTCGGAGGTTTTACTCGTTCAATGCCATAACTTTTAAAACTTTCAATGGAACCTGAATGTGTCTCAACAAAGTGTCTTACCGCACCTGAGTGGGAAGAATAATTATGTTTTATATGTGTGAGGTGTTCCGATATGCGCATTTTCAACTTGCGTATGATACTACCTACATATAATTTTTGACAACTGGTACATTCTATAACATAGACCCAATAGTCAATATCACAGTTTAAAAAATCCCTTATTTTGTAGGTCCTATTGTTCTTTCCCATACCATTGAATTTCTCCCTTTTCTGTGTGTATTTGCATATATTGCAACTTTTTTTCCCACATGGGAAAAAGCCTTTCAGGCTAAGCCAAGTGTTGGTGGGGGAATCGCTAGAGAAATAACTGGGTGATATTTGTGATCCTACAGTCTTATTCCTTTTGGCTACAAATCCTACTCCTGCATCTATAAATTTAGCTATAATGGAATCCTGTCTCAAAATGCCAATATTCTTATAAAAAAAATTCTTTTTATTGTATTGAATTCCTCACTGTATTTCATAGTACAGACTATTTTTCCCGTTGTCTTGCATTCCTTTCCCTTTGTTGACTTGAGTAAATCCATTTGTGTCTTATTTTGCATTTTCTGTTTTAGCTATTTGTAGATGTTTATTAGTATAGCCTCTTTTTCTAAGTCTTTTGTCAATAATTTCAATTTCTTTATTGTAGTCAGTTTCCTTTGTGCATTCATTTGTTGGTGTGATAGTATACATGGAGTAAGTACAATAATATCGAATTCCTCCAAGCTAATGTTGATTTTTTCTTTTTCGCTGCTCCTCTCTGTTTTTTTATGGCGGTGTTTCCTTCCGCCTCTTCTCCTCCGTTTTTTGCTGTTGCTGGAGTTATACTTTTATTCCTGCTATCTTGTATCTCCTGTGCAGAATTCACCTTTTTATTTCTAGTGGTCTGTCTTTCAACGGAAGAACAGTCAGAGTCTAATGTTCCCGTTAATGCATAATCTGTATCTCCAGAGCTAACTTCTTTTTTTGTCTCTTCTAAATTAGTTATTTCTCCGTAAAATCGATCTAGGTCTTCTTTCCTGCTTCCACACATATATTTTCATGCACATGTGGAAATAAAATAAGGCTTTGTTTCTACCTTCATCGCTGGATCCATCATCATTGCTTAATACTAGTTTCATAGAGCCGTGACTGGAGGCCAGGATTCCGTGCGGAAGGAAGTCTGCAGGCTGAGCTGGAGCTCTCATTAGCTACATGTGCGATCCGGAGTGGTGAGCTTGTACATTTTCTTCTTATCAAAAGGTCTACCTATTGCTCTTGTATGGGCTGCATCAGCTCCTCAGGACGCTATAGCTACAGACCTGTTCTATCTCTCCTGATAGGCTGCAAGCACTGGTTGCTATAGCTACAGACCTGTTCTCTCTCTCCTGATAGGCTGCCAGCACTGGTTGCTATAGCTACAGACCTGTTTGATCTCTCCTGGTAGGCTGCCAGCACTGGTCGCTATAGCTACAGACCTGTTCAATCTCTCCTGATAGGCTGCCAGCGCTGGTCGCTATAGATACAGACCTGTTTGATCTCTCCTGGTAGGCTGCCAGCACTGGTCGCTATAGCTACAGACCTGTTCAATCTTTCCTGATAGGCTGCCAGCATTGGTCGCTATACCTACAGAGTTGTTCAATCTCTCCTAATAGGCTGCCAGCACTGGTTACTATAGCCAAAGGTGTAACTTTAATGGGGTACGGAGGGGACTGCCCCCCCCCCCACTTTTTAGCCACTTCAATAAAAAATAATCCATATGAAAGCGTGAGAATATGGTAAGTGGGGGAGAGCAGAGCACAAAGGAGGAAGAAGTTAACCCTTTGCCTCCTATATTTCTGTGCATCTTGGGGGGGGGGGCAGAGTAGGTAGCAGCCTCAAGTGTCAGTGCACATAAACGACATGTGCACATACTTCATGGGTATGCTGATTCTGGGACGGATTCAGTGCTGGATCTGCCTCAGAACCGGTGTCCAATCTGGAGTATTTTCGGCATGTACTGTCAGTGTCTACACAGAATTCTTCAAGGTGTTTTATGCACTAACAGCACTAATGGATAGGAAGGAGAAATCTGCCTCGTTCAGTCTGGATCATTTGCTTGTCGGAATTCTGTATTTGCAAGCGCCGAATTTCCAACAGGCAAACGACATGGTCAGTGCCGAAAAACCGTCTTGTGAACCCACCCTAAGTGTGTAGTTTGTTCGTGTTCAATATATATGTATATACACTCACATACACACACACAATTTCTGGGGTACCCTGTCTAATGTAGTCTCTGGGGTACAGTGTGTAATGTAATAATCTCTGGGGTATGGTGTAATATAATCTCTGTTGTACAGTGTGTAATGTAATCCCTGGGTTATGGTGAATAATGCAATAATATCTGGGGTATGGTGTGTAAACGAATCTCTGGGGTAAAGTGGGTAATGTAATCTCTCGTGTACAATGTATAATGTAATCTCTGAGGTATGGTGTAATGTAATCTCTGGGTATGGTGTAATATAATCTCTGTTGTGCAATGTGTAATGTAATCTCTGTGGTACACTGTGTAATATAATAATATTGTGGCGTACAGTGAATTCTATAATATCTTGAGTACAATTTGCAATTCATTTGTAAGGAGCAGTTAATAAACTAATTGCTGTGGCTGCCATGTGTAATATAATTCATTTCAGGAGTTTAGTGAGTGATATAATTTCTGGTGTATGGAATGCAATAAAATACATTTTGGGGTACAGTATGTGACATAAGTGATTCCTAGGGATTCAGTGAAATTGAGTTCTTTTATTTTCCTCATTCTGTTGTGTGTATAACAAATTTAATGGAGTAGTGATGGGGGATGGGAGGGATTAAGCAAAATTTTCTGCATTGCACAACATTTTTTATTTCTATCTAGAGGGAATTGTCGGGGGCTGGTTCAGTTTCATTGCCAGGGCTGCTTTTTATTCCCAGTCCGGCTGTAAACTTCAGTAATTAGAGAGCCACTCATAACCTTAAGGATTGCACCAAAAGTGTTTGCCACAAGGACTCTGCCCGGACCTGCTGGGGGAGCTCACAGCACTCCCTCAGACCTCCTAGCTGGGTTAGGGTATATTCACACTGTGTAATTTCGGCGCGCATTTCGCTACGTATTTGCACTCTAATACGGGCGAGTTGCGCGCTGAAATTACAGTAATCCATAGTTCTCATAGAGAACTATGGATTATGCCTCCTCTCCCCGCTTGTACAATACGATCAGATTGTACGCGTGGGGAGATAAGTGACGTGCCGCAGAAGTATGCGCATATTCGCGCAAGACACGATGTAATGCGGCGCGTACTGTACGCTCCGCAGTACATCATGTGAACATAGCCTTAGAGGGGGCCGCTTCACTGCAGGGAGAGGAGGGGAGAGAAGGGAAGGCGAGTGAAGGAGGGAGGGAGGAGATAGCAAGATAGGCAATGAGAGGGAAAATTGGTCCCCCCCCACTTTTTGAACCAAAGATCAAGTTCACACTCTCTGTGGCTCATTAGCTACAGACCTGTTTGATCTCCTACTGATATGGCTTGCCAGCGTTGAGTCGCTATAGCTACAGACCTGTTTGATGTCTCATTATAGGCTGCCACCACTGGTTGATATAGATACAGACCTGTTTTATACTGCAGCCTAGTAGAAGCCAGTTAAAACGCCTCTGAATTCAAAATGAAACCAAGAAAAAAGGACTGAGGTGAGATGAATCAATGTAGTGAGACAACCCCTTTAAATCATAGGGCAAAATGTATGAACCCACCCTCGATGCACCAGTTCTACATTTTTAATAGTCTATGATTCGATCATATGTATGAAAGAGTATTATGCGCCAAAATTGGTCTCAACCAAGGTATGGATTTGTACGACAGTTTTGCGCCAGAATTTGGTCCATTCTTGGTGCATTTTTATTGAATTCAAAAGTGTGGTGTCTGGTGCAGACTGCGGCACATCTTGGTGTACGAATTTTCATACATGTGTCGAACAGGGGCTACGACAAGTTTTTGGCTCAAAGTACAGCAGAAAAGTGTTGCAGCCCCGTTCCTACATGTCGCCTTACACAATAGCGAACATAATGTTGGATTGTGCACTATTAGAAACAGGCGTAGAACTGGCAAATCGCTGCAGGGTTCATACAAGTCGCCTTTAGTTTCTATGATAGAAGTGCTATAAAGTTATACATAGTATTGCATGGTTTCCCACTCATATCTAATTTCACACATTTATGGCCTATCCACAATATTCAATAAAATGTCCAGTAGGTGCAGGAACGGGGGTCAGGTAAAGCACTGCACAAAGCAGGACATGCACATATGGGATTCCACCAGAAATCTTTACATTCACCTTTACAGCGCCTAGACCACCAGTGATTCCTACATTAGCACATACTGCTCTGGACCATGACGAATCCTTCCATTAACCCTTTCACTACTCTGGACATTTTAGGATTGTGTGATTACACCTTTAATTCATTTCAAAGGGGTTCAGTGTCTAATATCATTCATTGTAGCTGGCGCAGTGTTTAATGTAATTAATTTCAAATAATACAGCATGTAACATCATTCATATCAGGGGGTAAAATATGAAATTTTATGAAATTCAGGGGACACGGTGTGTATTATCATTCATTTCAGGGGGTACGGGGCCTGATATTATTAATTCCAGGGACTACAGTGTGTAATTTATTTAATTTCAGCATGTATCATTTATATTATGAGAAATTTTAGAGCACACAGCAGGTCAAATAATAATTTTAGGCAGTGCAATGTTAATATGATTAATATGGGGTGTGGTGCAGTGTTTGATACTCATTTCTGGTGGTGCAGTGTGCAGTGCACTATAATTCATTTCCAGGACCTTTTATGTAATATAATTTACATCAGTGGGCAAACGGTTTGTTATAATTTAAGTTCTGTACACATTGGGCCCTATGTATGATAACTGTCTAGCAGTAAGACTGTCTTTGTTGCCCATAGCGACCAATCAGAGTCCATAGCAACCAATCAGTGCTCATAGCGACCAACCAGAGCCCATAGCAACCAACCAGAGCCCATAGCAACCAATCAGAGCTTATAGCAACCAACCAGAGCCCATAGCAACCAATCAGAGCCCATAGCAACCAATCAGAGCCCATACAACCAATCAGAGCCCATAGCAACTTATTAGAGCTCAAAGCATGCAGAGATCATAGCAACCAATCAAAGCTCGCAGGACCTATTATGTAATATAATTTACATCAGTGGGCATAACTATTGTTACTAATTTAAGTCTAGTACACATAGAGCCCTAGTACTAACATGTCTAGCAGTAAGACTGTCTTTGTTGCCCATAGCGACCAATCAGAGCCCATAGCAACCAATCAGTGCTCATAGCGACCAGAGTCCATAGCAACCAACCAGAGCCCATAGCAACCAATCAGCGCCCATACAACCAATCAGAGCCCATAGCAACTTATTAGAGCTCAAAGCATGCAGAGATCATAGCAACCAATCAAAGCTCATAGCAACCAATTAGAAGACATAGCAACCAATAACAGCTCATAACAACCAATCAGAGCTCATAGCGACCAATCAGAGCCCATAACAACCAATCAGAGGTCATATCAACCAATGACAGCTCATAGCCACCAATCAGAGCCCATAGCAACCAATCAGTGCTCACAGCAACCAATCAGAGCCCATAGCAACCAATCACAGCCCATAGCGACCAATCAGAGCTCATAGCAACCAATCAGTGCCCAAAGTAACCAATCAGAGCCCATAGCAACCAAATCAGAGCTCATATCAACCAATGACAGCTCATAGCGACCAATCAGAGCTCATAACAACCAATCAAAGCCCATAGTAACCAATCAGAGCTCATCGCAACCAATTAGAGCTCATAGCAACCAATCAGAGCCTATAACAACCAATCAGAGCCCAGTTTTTATTCCATACAGTGCTTTGGAAAAATAATAAGCTGATTAGATTAAGCTCTGATTGGTCGCTATGAGGTCTGACTGGTTGTTATGAGCACTGATTGGTTGCTATGGGCTCTGGTTGGTTGTTATGAGCACTGACTGGTTGCTATGGGCTCTGACTGGTTGCTATGAGCTCTGACTGGTTGCTATGGGCTCTGATCGGTTGCTATGAGCTCTGATTGGTTGCTATGGACAACATAGACAGTCTTACTGCTAGACCGTTTTCATACATAAGGCCCAAAGTGTTTATGCCAAAAGTACTAGTGAAAGCTGCAAAGTATCCGACAGTCCGTCTATACCTTGGATATGTTGCTGGCTTCTGCTGACAAACATTTGTGTCCTTTAAGCACCCAGCAATACTATGATATGTACAATAGAATGGCTTTATACTTGAGCTTAATAAGGGACGTGTTTGTGGTTTCTCCGGGTCCGTATTATGGTTTTCTCTGTGACCATCATATTGTAATGTAAATTTGGCAGTATTTTTGGCTCACACATCATCTGTTATAACACTTGTACATAGCAGGTATTTTTTGTGTTGGAAGCCCCCTCAGTGGTATATTTCAATGGCCCCATATATTGTAGCGTCTACTGCTGTACTTCTTTTTTTTCTATTATTTTAATTGTCCTTAAAATTATCTGGTTATTTTTAATTGCAAGTTATAAGAGACAATATATATTTACCCCCTTAAGCCGAACGCCTGAAAAGTAGTTAATGACCAGAACATTTTTTTAGTTTTTGCCTCCTTGTGTTTCAACAGTTGTAACTTTTTTTTTTTTCAATGACGCAGTTGGATGAGGCCTCGTTTTATTCAAGACGAGTTGTACTTTATGGGGGAATAGTTTAAGTTCACTTATAGATAATTGCAGAATTTTTTTTTTTTTAATTTTTTGTTTGTATCTTATTTTAATTTTTTTACACCATTCATATTTCACACTTAACCCCTTAGGGACCAGGCGTTTTTTTTTGGTGACACGTTCGTTTTTCCCTCCTCGCCTTCTGAAAGCCATAACTTTTTTATTTTTCCACCTACATAGACACATGAGGGCTTTTGTTTTGCTGGACAAGATGAACTTTCTAATGGTGTTATTCACTATACTATAGAATATACTGGGAAACCGCAAAAAAATTCCAAGTGGGGCAAATTGTGAAAAAAAAAAAGTACTTTCGCCATGTTTGCGAGGGTTTTGCTTTTACGGCGTTCAATCTTCGGTAAATATAATGTGTTATCTGTATTCTACAGACTGTTACGCATCCGGAAATACCAAACATGTAGGGTTTCCTTAATGTTTTGGTACCGTAAAAAAAAATTCCAAACATTTTCTATTTTGAAATTTGCACCACGGCGCCATTTTGTGCGACCAATAACTTTTTTGTACTAACACCTACGGATGTTAGTGAGGGGGAATTGTTTGCGGAATGAAGTGTACTTTTTATTGCTAGCAGATTGGGATGCATGCAATTTTTTTGATCATTTTTATTCCATTTTTTCAGTGATGTAAAATGCCCAAAAAACGCAATTTTGCCGTTTTGAATTTTTTTTTCTTCTACGGTGTTCAGTGTACGGGAAAAATGATGTTATATTTTTATAGATCGGACTTTTCGGAGCGGCGATACAAATATGTGTAACCCTTTTTTTATTTTAATGATTTTTATTTGTAAATGGGGGAAAGGGGGGTGATTTGAACTTTTAATACTTTTTTTTTTTTTGTACTTTAAAACTTTATTTTTTATTTTTTTTTACTGTAAAATTGAGGCCACCTATGGTAATTGACCACTAGGTGGCGCGATTGTTAATACAACCTAATGCATTGCATAGGCAATGCATTAGGGTGTACAAAGATGGCGGTTTCCCCACTTACGTCTGCGGACGGAAGTGGGGCAAACCGGCCAGGGTAAGTGACGGGGCCTTCACAAGGCTCCCCACCCCAATGCCCGGTCGTCAGATCTGCGCAGCATAGCGGGCCGGTGCCGATGACCGTACCGATCGGTGCGCGGCACGATCGCCGTTCCATTCAGACGCCGCGGCCATTTTTGGGCGCGGTGCCCCTGTTGATTGGTAAAACAGCGCCCGCGGGCGGAGCCACCTGCCGGCGCTGTTACTGCCGGGTTTTTGGGGTGTTTTGCCGTTAACACCGGGCGGCTGTGCGGGGGGGTCGCGGCGCGATCCCCTTGCAAAGCCCCTTAGCGGCCCTGGGACGTACTCATACGCCCAAGGTCGTTAAGGGGTTAATAACTTATTAGATTAATTCTACAGGTTATTACGGTCGTGTGGAGACCTAATACGTGTATGTTTTTTGTGTGTGTAATGTATGCACAATTATTTTTTATTAAATATTGATGTGTATTTTATTTTTTTATTATTTTTTTTTTTACACTTTTTATGTTTTTTCGTTTTTTTTTTTTAAACCCATGAAGGGATTTTTTTTACACTTAGTAATATATTAGCATATTTCATGTATGCTTAATACATTATAAACATGTTCAGTCTGACACAGGCAGTGATCAGGACAGCACACAGTCTGCCCCGATCAACTGGCTCTTACACAGACAACCCTAGGGCTACTCTAGGTCCCCAGGGCTGACTGTGCAGCCGTTCCCCAGGCTCTGTCGGGTCACTGGGAGTCCCGATCACCCGACAGAGCAGGGAAACCCTTTGATTGTGCTGCGGTGATGATCTGCAGCAATCAAAGGGTTAAAGCACCGGGTTGCGGAGGTTTCCCCCGGTGCTCGCAGGAGATGATCTGGGATCAGAGCTGTGTAGTACATCCCCGATCTCATTGCTACTGAGGCGCCGCAAGCTCCGATGTCTGCAGTGATGCCAAAAGACGGTGGGCGGCCGTTAAGGAGTTAAAGAGGTGTTTCCACCATAGACTTTGATGGCGGATAGGCAGGATATTCCATCAATGTCTGACAGCTGTAGGTCCCACCTTGGAACTCTCATAGAACAGAATGGAGAATCATGTACTGGGGTGACCGGTTCTCCATTCTGAGCCAACACTTTCAGAAGCCCATTCCCAAGATACACGCATGTCCCAGAGATGGAGCTTGCACCTTCCATACTTTGATGGCCTATGCTATTAATATGCCATTAAAGTCTATAGTATCAAAAAGCAACAGGTATGCTGCATGGAAGTATTACCTGGAGATCCATACACCGAGGATAGACTTGTATTCAGCAAGTAATTGGGGGTTAGATGAATGTATTCTCCTTGCTCCCCGCAGCCTCTGTACTGCACAGTATATGGGGCGTCTCCATACTTCAGAGAAGAATTTGAAATAATAATATCCGCCTGTTGGGAGAAGATGAACATTGAATGTTTTTCATTGATTTTTACAGGATCTGCTTATGGAAAAAACCATGAAATTTCCCATAGATGAAGTTCTTGAAGACCGAGCCTGCACAACTCGGCAGTAGGTAGGGGCCAAAATTAAGCGAGGCTGGACATCTCCTAAATTAAAATTGCATTCCTTTGGAATGGCTGTAACTTCTAACCATACAAAAAATAGTGTATTAAGTTAAACACTATAGCAGCGACTGCCTCCTTACTAGCGCGCATGCGTGCTATATTCCAAATTAGCTGGTGCTACTGTAGTTTAGCCGTCCGCAATCCTCCCTTAATGAAACATCACATTATACAGATTAGTGTGACACAGGGGAGGGCGATGGGCGGCTACACTATAGCAGCGACTGCCTCCTGACTAGCGCGCATGCGCAAGAGTCATCAGGCCGGCCGACCCACTCTTCGTTAGTGTATGCAGCAGCAATGTCTTACATTTCGAACAGAACATCGTCAATTACTTAAATAAACATAATAGTATAAATAAACCTATAAAACACACAACAAACAAACACAGCATCAATAAAGCAAATAATTAGAGATGGGCGAAATTCGTTTCGTTCACTTCGCCGAATTTCTCGGCAAAAAATAACTTCGTTCCGAATTACTTCGGCACGAATCACGTTAAAAAACAGCTATTTCCAGGCTGCCCAGAGCCTGCAGGGTGCTGTAGAACGTTGTACCATGCTTAAATATGCAGAGGGAGCTTGGTTTGGTGTTCATACAATGTTGTGTTTTAGTATGACACGCAGATGACTGCCGCCGCTCTTAGAATCACTTCACTATAAAATTCTCTGGGCACTTAAGAGGGCAAAACTGACCAAAAAACTGAAGCAGGAATGTAGCCTGATAAAGTCATGGTGGCATCATCTGGAAAAAAAGAAGCTGAGAGCTCAGGTGGCAACATCAGTGACAAAGTGTGGAGGTGACGGCGGCAGCCACAGCAGCATGAGGTCAGAGAGTGGCACAATGATATTCTGGAGGTGGCAAAAACTGGAGTAGGCCACAGAGTGGCACAATGACACAGTGTGGAGGTCACGGCAGCAGCAGCATGAGGTCAGACAGTGGAACAATGACACAGTGTGAAGGTCATGGCAGCAGCAGCATGGGGTTTCAGACGTGGCACAATCACATTCTGGAGGTGGCAAAAACAGGAGTAGGCCACAGAGTGGCACAATGACACAGTGTGGAGGTCACGGCAGCAGCCACAGCAGCAGCATGAGGTCAAACAGTGGCATAATGACACAGTGTGGAGGTGGGTGGAAATTACCAGTCCCTGGTAAAAATTGGTGGTAGGCAGATGGAGAAAACTGTCAGCAGATGTGGGGGCATCAGGCGGGGTGGCGGCATCAGAATAGTGGCTGGGGCAGGTGTTTGAATCCAGACTCATTTCTCACAGTTTGGGTGAGACGTCATGGCTGATGTAGTCTGACGCTAAGGCATTGGTGTGTGGAAATCCTGGCCGATCCACGCCTGATTCATCTTGAAAAAGGGGTCAGTCTTTTCCACATTTCCGTGGACAAGTAGGTTTCCTGGGGGTAACGATGGCCCCCGCCGCACTGAACCCCCGCTCTGATGCCACACTACTGGCCGGGCAGGACAGCTTCTCCACTGCAAACTCGGCAAGTTGCGGCCACACATCCAGTTTGGCTGCCCAGTAGTCCAGCGGATCTTCTAACTGAGGTGGCAGAGTGCTTTCCAATTTAGGCCCCCACCGGTTGGTACAGGGTCTGCTCCAGGTCGCTGCGTGCTGTGCTGGGGGACTGCCCCCCTAAACTAGGCGGGTGAAGGAAAGCTGCTAATCAGTGACTCCGGGACTTAGGTTGCTGCTGATGGAGGCTGGTACTGCTCCGACCCCCCCCACCTTCCCCCGGCAAGCCGCGGCAGTAGTACTTTTGAGTGCTGAAGAACCCCCGGTCAGACCTGTTAGAGGGAGGGACGATGCCGCACAATGGGCAGTGGCCAAAACTGACTACGGAGGATTTCCCTATAGTTTTTTGAGTTGTCTCCCTCTCAATAGCTGGGAAAAAGGTTTCCATTTTGGACCGGTAGCGAGGGTCCAATAGGGTGGAGAGCCAGAGTCACCCCTCTGCCGGATGCTGACTATTCGGCTGTCACTAGCCAGGCAAATCAGCATGCTGCGGGCCATCTGCACAAGTGACTCCGAGGGGCTCCCTGCCCCCTTTTTCCACTGTATACTGCCACGGTGCTTGGGGTCATCTGCCTCATCTTCCTCATCTCCATCTTCCTCCTCCAGCTGCTCCTGCTCCTCCCTCTCTTGTAAACCTGAGTAGAAAATCCATTTAATTTTCACCGGGACAATGCTTCTGCTCCAATGTCCTCCTCCTTCTCTCCTTTTTCAGTCCCCTACGGTCTTGTGGCCGCGAGATGTGTCACAATTCTCCAGTCCCCTGCCCAGACAGATTTTTCAGCATCTGGTCCAGGACAGGAAGCAGTGGAATGACGTTATTCATCCCGTAGCCCTGGCGACTGACAAATAACGTCGCCTCCTCAAAAGGGCCCTCAACAAACGGCGGGTGTCACGCATGAGTCCCCTTTGGCTGACATCAAAGTTACACAAGGGAGTACTTCTGTCTGCCTGGATCATCAAAAAATCGTTAATGGCCTTTCTCTGTTCATACAGTCGGTCCAACATGTGCAGGTTGGAATTCCAACGGGTGGAAACATCGCATATCAGAGTGTGTTGGGGGAGGCCGTTCTGCCGCTGCAACTCGAGGAGGGTTTTTCTGGCTTTGTAGGAATGGATGAAGTGCATGCCCAGTTTCCTGGCCATTTTCGGGAATGTTCTGAGATCGGGGGAAAGGGAATTCAGGAACCTTTTCACAACCAGATTGACACGTGCGCCATGCAGGGCGCTTTTGGACCATCCCTCCTCAGTGCAGCGCGGGACACCTTGTTCCTCCCATTGTCCGTCACCATGGTTTCCCCGATTTGCAGTTGGCGCGGAGAAAGACACAATGGATTTCTTGCTGCATGACGCGGAGCAGTTCCTCCCTGGGGTGACTTCGTTCGCCGAGGCAAGCCGGTGTAGAACTGCGTGGACACCGCTGTCCCCTACACATGTGGTATGATGGAGCAGTACTTGTGGGGGCTGAGATGGTGGGTGGTGGTGGAGGAGGAGGAGGCGGACATTGGCGCAGGAGCAGCGTTTGACAACGTGGAGGGGAAAAGCGGCGTCTCCCGGGCCAAGTTGTTGGTGTGCCTGGGCAGGAAGCACATTCACCAGTGGGCCGTAAAGGACATGTACTGGCCCTGACCGTAGTTTCAGCTCCAGAACGTTCGCGCTGCCGTTTGTACCCTTGGAAAAAACCGAAAAAGCTCAAGGACTGACCCACCTTCTGTTCTACATATTTATGAAGTGCTGGTACTGCACTTTTTGGAAAGAAAATTACGGCTTGGAACTCTCCATCTCAGCTCGGCACAAGCCATTAGTTTTTCTGAACGGTGCAGAGTCCACCATTTGGAATGGGAGGGCCTGCAATACCAACAACTTGGACCGGAGCACGGGGCAGCTGCTGCCCCTTAGGATGGTTGGACGCATACTGTTGTCTTTTGCAATCGCCTCGCTGAACGACTGCTGGCGCCCTGAGTAGCGAGGAGCAGGGCATCTGGACCGGCAGATGATGTCAAAGAGAAACAGCTCCCTTCTGCAGAGGTGGTGGAGCCTTGACTGGCTGGCAATGGCATGCGTTGCACTGGGCGCTGCTGCTGCTGCTGCTGTTGCTGCGGGCCGGCAGGATGGATCACCACATCTGAGCCACGTTTTTCCCAGGCCACCAGATGGTGAGGCTGCATGTGTTGACGCAGGGCCCTGGTGCCAACGTTAGCTCCTGGCCACGCTTCACTTTCTGCCCATTTGATTCTACATATACCCATATTCGGCTCCTCCGGTGTCTTAGCAAAGAACTGCCACACCGCCGAGTATCGGATTTTACCGCCAACGCTGCCTCGCTGAGCCCCTGTGCCGCTACTTTCTTGGACCTGCGAAGCGGGTTTTTTACCCCGTGGCCGCTTGGCTCCCGACCTCACACTGCTTACTATCCTGCTGACTCACGGCCACAACGGAAACCCCCTTGCTGGCCTGCGCCGCTGCCTGACACGCAAGCTGCGCCCTCTTCTCCTGACGATGATGAAGCCCTTGCTTCACCCGGCTCCCAAAATGCGGTCCCGGTACATCCTTCATCATTTGTGTTTTCATCGTCACTGCTGCCTCATCACCGGTTTGGTATGCAGAGGCTGACCTCTCACAAAAATGACCTCCCATGCCACTCTGAACATCTATACTTTGCCGCCTACTGCAAGAAGCAGGGGTATTGGCCCATTTTCTTCGCTGCCAAGTAGCTGCTTACTGCCCTCCTCAAATAGTTCATCCTCGCTGTATAGTGGTGCTGAGCCCAGACCACATAGTAGATCTCTGGCTGAGGGAACCGGATGGGACAGAGGCGGGTGAGGACAGGTGAGGGCCGCTGACCCGCTCCCGGGCCATGCCAACTAAGGGTTGTGGTCTGACGTTCCCACCGACTCTTGGTGGGGATTGTCAGATGTCATTGGGAGGAAGTGGATGACCTAGTAACCAATCAAGAACCCTTGGGTTGCTGGTCAGACCACGGCCGCTAGATGGACAGTGGCAGTTGTGGCCTCACCGAGTGACCCTGCTGCGACGTCCCCTTGCTGTGCTGCGACCTGGGCCTGGAATGTTTTTGCCTCTGCCAATCGCAGTTTCTTAGCCTGCCACCTCTCTTTGTTTATTACTGTTTGTTCTAAAATGTTACAGACACTGTTTTATGAAGTATCTGTATTTTGATAAATTTCACACCCTGTATTTGACTACAAATGAACCCAGTAATAAGCTTGGGTAACCCCTTTGGGTATAAAATTGCGCTCCACAAATGGGCAGGAAAAATTGACTTGTATGTGCCGTTTAAAAACTCTGTGTATTTTACTGAACGTAAAAGCACAACAGGCTTAATTAACCTTCGGATATGAATTATGCTACAGAATTTCTTCTGTGGCGGGTGAAAAAAACAAAGTTTTTTTTTACTGAGTACAATGCAGAACAACGCTTAATTAACCCCTGGATGTAAATTGCGCAAAAGAATTGAGCAACCACAAACTAGTAGCTTTGTAGCGTGTTACAATGGCGTGTTTTACGCTACACAACAAGAGATAAAATTGTAATTAACCTTTGCTTGTGAATTAGGCTACAGGAAAAATGTATATATTTTGGCGTTGAAATGACGGTTTCTTGGTGTCAGCAGACCAGCACAAAAAAACGTTTAAATTAACCCCTGGATGAAAAATTGCGAAATAGAATTGAGCAGCCAAAAAATGAAGTGGTATTTGTATTGTAAAAACGCTGTTTCTTTAACTGAATACAACAGGAACTGGCTTAGATCCCACTTGGATATTCAATGTGCTGTGAGCAGATAGTATTAAAATGTATATGCAGCTGCAGTGGACGAACACTGGATATCAGATCCAATACACCAAAAAATCAGAAATAGAACGTAAGAGAAGCAGTCTCTGAGACAAGCTGAGACACCCCACAAAAATCGCTGTATAAAAATCAGTTCTTCAGAAAGCGCTATCACCCGCAGCAGCACCTTCCCTATCAGTACAGTGAGAGGAGTGTGAGCTCCCAGCGTCGCGCCCGGACTTATATAGTGCGGTGACGTCACAGAATCCCGCCGGTCTCTGATTGGCTTCATCTCTGCACATGTCATGCAGGCTATGCCCTTCTTCCTCCCAGAGTGCTTTGCCCCATGTAGCGCCATGTGCTCGCAGCAATTTTATCAATCAAAAGCACACTTCGTTCACCCGAAGTCCCCCAAACTTCGACTTCGTTCAGAACCAAAGTTTTTCTGAAATTCTAAACGAATTCCACTTCGTTAGAATCGATTCACCCATCTCTACAAATAATACATTGTAGCCCAAAGTGAACATCATTAATATAAAAGGAAATGTAAACCGGTCAATGAGTGATCGATTTGTTTTTCTTTCTGGGAAAAGGGCTGGCGATTGGTCGGACTGGTCTGACCCGAATCCGAAGAGCAACACTAATGATATACCTGTTGTTTTGCTATCATTAAATTGGCCAGCCATGCAGAGCCCACCATAAATGTGCCAGCCCCATAGTGCTCACAATAAGAGTGCTAACCATACAGTGCCCACCATAACAATGCCAGTCATGCATTGTTCACCATCACAGTGCCAGCCACATAGTGCCCACAATAACAGTGCCAGCAATACAGTGCCCACCATAAATGTGTCGGCCTTACAATGCCCACCATTAGATTGCAAGCCATACAATGCCCACCATAATGCTCCAGTCATACAGTGCCCACTATACAGTGCCAGCCTTACAGTGTTCACCATAATAGTGCTAGCCATACAGTGCCCTCCATAAAGTGCCCACCATAAATGTGCTGGGCATACCGTGCTTATCATAACAGTGCCAGCCATACAGTGCCCTCCCTACACTGCCACCATAACAGTGCCAGCCATACAGTGCCCTCCCTACACTGCCCACCATAACAGTGCCAGCCATACAGTGCTTATCATTAGTGTTGAGCGATTACGTTGGCCATCGACATCAGTCGATGGTCGATAGTCGACCATCATCGACAAGATATTCGATGGTCGATGATAGATTATGATCGATGACCATTAAAGTCTAGGGGAGAGACAAAAACACCTTCATTATTACAACCAAACAAGGCTTTGGAAACTGAAAATTAACATCCACAACAGTCAAATGGATACGTGCTACATCTTAGGCAACACACTTAGGCTATAAAAGCCACAGAAAAAAAAACACACACCATTCAAATATCCCCGTCTTGTACCACAGCATGACCCTTAAAAACCCGCATCACCCACAAAAATTTAAAAAATGCCAGAAGGCAGTATGATTTGAACCATCATTTTACTTGAACTGGACATTGAATATCCCCGTCCTGGAACGCAGCATGAGCCCCAAACCCGCATGACCCCCACATTTTAAAAAGTGCCGCCAAAAAGGAAATCTTTCAACCACATTTTTAGTTTCACTGGACATTTGACTTATATCGGGCCTGTTCCGCAGATTTACCCTTAAACCTGTTGCCCACAGTTTAAAAAAGTGCCGGAAAAAGGAGTCTTTCAAACCACCATTTTGTTTCACTGGACATATACTGTCCCTGTCTGGGTGCGCTTGCCCCTCCTATGAGTGGGACCAATTGAGCTTCACTTGGAATTATGGTGGTTAACGTCCTGTTCCCCCAGGTGCCCTTTATCTTGGCATTCTTTTTCTCATTTTACTCAAAAGTGCTGGAGGAAATGGTCTCTGTACTTTGGGTTTTCTGTCCGTGCTCCATACTCCATGTCCTCTGAATAACCTACATCTGGTCAAGTCTTCCTGTACCTCCCTTGTACAATTCAGAGGAATTTTTTTACCAGCTATTTTGTAAATGCAAGTTATTAAGTACTTTCATTCTAGAAACCACATTTTTATAATTGCATGGAATCCCACCCTGTCTTTGTTTCTCTTTTTTTATTGTATTCTATGTGTTGTCTCAATACAGAGATTGATAAACTATGTTTAAAGATCTTGCAAAAAAAAAAAGTATTTTGCAATAGTGTCCATTAACAAGGGGTCCTTCTATTCCTGGTTTCTGACAGCACCATCACCCTTGAGCCACTCTTACAATTTAA